>VZRR01001082.1:212385-275033 GCA_013398015.1 Oreocharis arfaki | reverse complement strand
CCCCCGCACAAAAAAAAAAAAAAAAAAAAAAAAAAAAAAAAAAAAAAATCTGCTCATCTGCTCATTCCTTGACTGTAATTAATTATGTATTTATAAGCTCATAGTCTGGTGGATCACAGGTGTTTTGCAAAAACCTAAAATTTAAAAAATAATAATTGACATTTTGCATGCAAAACTGGAAAATTCTACAAATTCTATCATCAGTTATAAAGATTAATAAAAATCCTTCTAAGCAAACAAGAAAGTCTAAAGCCTTCCACAGTATTTCTCATAAATGCAGTCAGGTTACTATTGCTATGTATCACCTTATAAAACTGTGAGATACACCCAGAGTGTTGTTCTTCAGCTAGTACTATTTGCCAAAATGGACTTTCATTTTCTATTCCATAATTAATTCATGTTTAGATATAGGTGTCTAGAGGCAAAACCTACACCTGAGCAGAATAGTGTACCAGCTACAGGTTTTACATTACTATCCTTAAGAATTCAGTGAGGAACTAAACATCACATAATGATGCAATGACTTTGCCAAGGTTATGCAAAATGTGCCTAGCAGAAATAGGAATCAAACTTTCAATCATCAGAGCCTACTTAACCACAAAAGTCAAACTTTCACTCTCTTGAATTTGGAAAAAAAAAACTAAATCAAAGTGCCTTCATAATCCACTAGAAAGGTATGATACAATTGGATACTGAATAAATAAATCCCAGTTTACATGCAGTGATATGTCTATTTTGCCAATATTGACATAAGTCTTCTTTGCTAATACTGACTGCTTTTTCTGTATTTTAACATTAATATATAACAATTTTGTTCAGATTTGCTGTATAACAACACCCTTCTCTGAAACTGGATCAATTTTAAAATATATTTTAAAAGTACTTCTTTCAAAGCCTGTAATAAAAATTTATCTGAAATTTACTCCATCTTTTCCGGACTCAAAAATACCAGCCTCTAATGCTATAAAGTCCAAGTCTAGTATCAATTCCTGGTTTATTTTAGTTTTGTGTGTCCCACTTTCAAAACAAATGCTTCTAATGAGATTAAAAGGGGAAAGAACATCAACTAAATAGAACAACTCACCTGGGCATCTTAGAAGATCATTTCAAATCCATACAAAAAGCTTGCCTGGGACAGTTTTAACACTGAGGAATAACATATTGGCCACAAGAGCCTGTGGTTTACTTTAGCCCTGGGATAATGAAAAAAGCAGAACAATAAATAATTGGTCATTTGTCTCCACTTTCACCAGTGTTGCATGGTATGTTAAAACAATGTAAGCCTGAACTGCATAAACTTCCATCCCTCAAAAATTGTGAATGGTTTCTCTGTGCTGGAATGTTTCACGAATTCCTGCAAAGGGATTTGCAAGGTCGAGTAGAAAAACAGAAATATCTTCTGTGTTTCTCATATAAGGATCACCATCTTTTTGAGGTACCTTAGGAACCAGCAATGAGAGAGGATCAAAATGGGCAGTGGTTGCTGCAAGGTTTGAGTCCAAACAATCAGATTGAGATCTTTCTTGGTGTCATTGATGATAATAAATGTGATTGTATTAGTTCCTTGCTCATCCATGTGAAAGGATCTTCATATATCTGCAAACAATTCATAGCCATATTTCATGAGCTCTGGAACTGAAAGAGTCGCCAGTAAATAAGACTGGCACTGCACTGGCTTAGTTCTATTAAAAGAAATAAATACCAAAACAATACAAAACCCCCATGCTTGTCTCAGGGACTACATACACCTAAAAGCAATGTGATTGGTCTTTGCTGTGAAAATACTACAGTCACTCAGATCTGTCTAAATGATAAAAAGAGAAATTACTACTAGAAATAGAGACTTTAAATGATTTTTAATAACATCTATATTTAAACTCCAAAATAGCTAAATCATAAAGCGTGTATTTCTTAGTAAGCTCTGCAACCAAACAACACTTAATTCTTTAAACATAGAACTACTTAACAGCCTACCAAGCCTTTAGGGCTATTACATTAAAATATAACTTACAGTCTCAAAAGCCAACACAAGGAAATGTGAATTCTTGTTTACAGGATGTTATAAGGCAACTTAAACCTGTGTACCAAGATTACGCTTTACTCAAAACTAATCCCCCTTTCTGTTTTGGAGCAAACACATTCCCAGACCTCTGGTGGTTTAGTGCATGCCTGAGGATGTCCTAAGACAGCTCAAGGCTTTGCCTGCCAGCAGCACGGGTGTTCCTGTAGAAGTCTGACCTCCCCACAGTCGTTCCTGGGACACTCTGGCTGTGTTGGCTGTATGTCTCAAGCCAGGCATATAAATTGCCCTGTGTGACTATCTTAACCTCTTCACCTCAGCTGAAGGTAATTATGTCATGGGATACTCCAAGAGGAGGAAAATGAGTGTGAGGATTCACCCAAGCTCAGTAAATGTCCTTCCTTCTAGTCTCCCCAACTCCTATATGTGCAAATTACTCCCACTCACAGCCTTCCTATTTCAGTGGAAATCAGAGATGTTACCTGAATTAAGCTGTTTTCCACTGATCCATACTTAACCTACTCACACCCAGTCCACTACACAGCACCTAAGGCAGGCTGTACTGACAGTAAACTCCTCACCAGGCTTAGCAAAGGTTTCTCTTGCCGTACAATCATTCATAAGACCAATGTTAGGTGAGCAGGTGTCGAATGGAGCCTCCAAGTGTTTCAAACTTAAAAGCCTTCTTGAGAGGGGAGCATCTTTCAAACAACATAGAATCTAAAATTGAGAGAGTAATAGCTCTCTCTGAGATTAGCTCAGCTGGTTAGAGCAGAGTGCTAATAACATCCAGGGTCATGGGTTCAATCCCTGGATGGGCAATTCCCTAAAGAGTTGGACTTGATCATTGTTGTGGGTTTCTTCCGATTCAGAATAGTCTGTGACTCAGGTCTCTTGGGTGACTCTTAATCTCTTGTAGTGATGCTACAGCTCCTTGCTGCCACTGACTGGAAGCTAACTATCAAATAAATTACATTTTTAATGTCACAGTACTTATTCTTTGATTGTTCAAGAATCAAACAATTGATTGAATTGAATTCACCATCATACTGAAAAAACTGAGAATGCAATTTATAACCAGAGAATTGGCCAAGACAGCCTCACACAACCCCATCATTCACATCACGATCAGTAAAGTCAGGATGAGCAGCAAGTCACGTATTGTTTCTTTGCCTAAAAGTCTTCCTACACAAATAATTTAACCTTTCCTTAGACACCCTGCCTCTCTGCTGGGCTTTGAAATTCAACAATAAAAAAGCCTTGACCTTAGGTATATGCCTTCTACCATGTTGTGACGTTTCCTTCTAGATTTTGGGAGATAAAAACGTTTACAGACCTTCACATGCCTTCTCGAAAACACTACAAGCAATTAGACACAACTGAACACAAATCCCATCCCACAGTCATGCCTTGCCACCTCTCTGCTCCAGTGAGATAGAGTTTGCCCTGGCAGCTGATCTCACTTTCTGGAGCATAAAGGAGACCAACAGATGGAATGCTCCTACAAAACTTTAACTCAAACAGTTCCTGACGGCATTGGAGAGATCACCTGGGAGAAAGCAGCTTCTTTCCAAAGGGAGGGCAGAGTAAGGAGCAGCATAAATACAGGTCAGAAAAATTTCATCTCCCAAATCATCTTCCCCAGACCCCCCTGCTCACTTTGTCCCTAAGCTGCAAGGTCCTGGGTGCTGTCAGCAAGATATTCAGGCTGGACTTCCATCGATTCCTGCCTCACAACAGCACCCAGCTCTGGCAGGGACAGGATTGCCAGAGCCCTGCTCCTACCTCCATCCACATTTTAATGCTAATGCCTGGTTCAGAAAATAGAATTCTCTAAGAAGTGCCAGAAAGTTCATTTATATGTGATTATATTTTTCTGAACTCCTTAAAATTCAAAAGTTGCAGCTAATTTCAACATTAATTGCCTAAATATTCAGCCAAATTGCTTCCCTGCTCCCAAGTGAGAGGGTAAAAAAAAACAGACTCATCTCAAGGTTTGCAAACATAATTGCTTTGGCATCCATAGCTGTGAAGTAGTGACAGCTCTTCATAACATCAAATTTACTTGAATATTCAAAAGTTAGACTTCAGGGATCACTAGAATTGATGTAGTTTTCCTTTTCTGGGCTTTTTTTTTTCTTTTTGTGTTTGGCTCTTTTATGAAGTAAACTGGACTTTATACAAACTTTGCTGTAATAATAATTACGTAAAAAAATTACATACACAAACATAGATAAGTCTATCTCATCAGTAAAAGTTACTAGAAACACAAAACTGGCAGCAAGACTCAGATGCAGGAAACAGGTTAATATTTACTTTTAGGTGCTTTTCTAAAACCAATTACCTTTCAAGTTCACTTCCATCCTTTAAATATAATTTCTCTACCTTCCGAAAGGTAGAGAAAGCTATAAATGGTGCTTTCCCTGACTTTATTTAGCATTTGGCCATGAAAATATAAGAGTAAAAAATGCACACACCTTCTTTTTAATAGGATTTTAATTAATAATTATACTCGTTAGAAAATATTCCTACATTAAATATGTATTAAACTCTCATTCATCCATTTGTGATTTCTGTCAATCATAAACACAACTGTTTTTTCAGAGCAGTAAAAGCTGTAATGGTTGACAAGCACATAAAAACGGACCTTTTGTGTACAGCTGCCCTACGTTTCTGATTCAAAGAAGGAAAATTGAAGAGTTTTCTTCTGCACAAAAATATACTGTAAACAGTGCCGTTGTCTGAGAATTTTGGCAGGTATAATTTTGTAAGAAAAGCAAAAGCCAACTGGAATATCTTAAAAGAAATCACAGAAACACCGGGCTGTTCTGCTATGTTGAAAACTTCACGATATTTCTCAGGCTGCTGTGCATATTTCCTACAGAAAACAAAGAGTGTGCATATATTCATATTTATTTAATTCAAGTCCTAACCAATTAGCATCTCCTCTTCCACCTCCCTGCCTCTGGTTAAAGCACCACTTTTTTTCCCTAACCTACACTATACACACTTAACAAAGCTGTGGGTGCCTAATGTTCTCCCACTTGACATGTTAGAATCGTTTTTAACAGCTTAGTTTACAACTGAATGCCTGTAATTTCCTAGCATGTCCTGAGGCAGTTTCCTAAACTGTGTCATTATCTCGACAAGTCTTCAGGGATAGGGCTAAACAAGGTTTAAAATGTTATCTCCAGGGCTCCTCCGGGGTTCCTAAAGAGTTTTTCCAGTTATTAGGGTGCTTAATATCAATGGGGGAAAGTGCTTTTATACTTTTTCACTTGGCATTATCTTTCCACCACCATGTATTTTCCACAACTAACAAAGTTACTGCCCATTTTCATTTGTAGAAAACCAGCCATTTTTTTATTGCGTCTTGTATCTTCTAAAAATTTCTATAATTAATTTCATAAAGCCACCTTCCATTGAACATTTTTTTCCCTGAGCACTTCCAAAATTGCTATTAGGAAGGCTCTTCTCCCTTATTATATGTTTAATCTTTCTAAAGCATTACCTCCACTAAATTTTACAAGACTATTGTAAAACATTTCAGAAATGGGGGAAAAAAAGGCAGTTTTGTCACATTAATTATACAAGTACTTCAGGTTTCCAGGAGTCATTTTTTCAATTTATTTTACTCTTATTCACCATCACTGTATTCAAAATGACAGCCATTACATATCTCACTGTTTCAGTAAGGGGAAGTAATCTGCAACCACAAAAAAGCTGTACACTTTTTCTCCTCTCCCTCCTTGAAAATGCACTGCAGAATTACTCTGAACATGTGGGCATGAAAGGGAACTGGATGTGTTTGTGTAGTACAAACAGCTCAGCAGAGTTATTTTGTCTTCATTTTTGTCTTCTTTACAAACTGATAAAAATGGAGATTGCATCTTTGACACACAGCACATGAACTCTAAAACAAAAGTCACTCCTGCTTCTGCTTTTGATTGATTTTGTGTATTTATTTCCAAATAACAGAGTGAACGACAACTTTTGGCCAGAGTTTTGGTACCTGGGAGAGAGTCTGGCCATGTAACACTAAAATCTGAGAAATTTTTGAAAGTTACAATCAAGACATAATTTGGGGTTAGAATTCTGGCAGAAACAGAAATGCTGCTTTGAAAGACATCTGCAGTTACAGGTGTTCCTGTCTATTTGTTGGTTACATCAGTGGGATTAGGCAGCACCCACTCTCATCTGGGATCGTACATCCAGGTCCTTAAGGTTTTAAGGCATGATCATCAAACGCTTCAACTTTCTCTACTGATGTGAAGCCTGAATATGTAATCGGATGACTATCCCAACAGAGATCCATCGAGGTAACAGAAGAAATAGACTCAAGAGCATTTTGCATTGTGTGGAGCCTGATGTGATGCACTTGCTCTGGCTCACACAGGAACAGCCTCTTCAGACGAGGGCTAGCACTGATTTTTCTGAGTGGGTCCTGACACAGGGTGAAGCCAGCTCCCCAACACACCTCTAGGTGGGGGGCATGGAGGTTCCCTTCTCAGCAAGCAGGGGTTGGTGATGGCCTGGAAAAACTGCTCAGAGTTGGAGCTGAGCAGAAGACTGACGCTATGGGGTGTCAGTGTCGTGCTGCTCCCTGGTCCACAAACACAGCAATCCTGCATGACTCGTAAAACCCGTTCTTTTCCAAACCCTGCAACAAGCACCCGACAACCTCCCACTTGAGAAATGTTTCCTGTGTTCATCTGCTAACTTTGATTAAGAAGATGCTTCTATAACTTTTTAACATGGCAAACCAGAAGAATGAGCAAGATTCCAGTCAGTCACAAACCAGATTAACATCCCAGATACCATCTAGCCAGAAGGAACATCAGTCTATGAATTCCAGATTTATACAATGGTAATGAATAAAATTCCATGGCCGTGTTTGATTTTTAAAGGTAAAATACATTCTGTGCCACATTTTCATACCTACTGAGACCAATAGAATCACTAAGTGAGAACTAACAATTAGTTATCCAGCTACAATACAGAATCACTTTTTAAATTCTCTGCTCTGGTTTTAAGAAACATAAATAATAAAAACATGAAAAATAAAAATGGAAAATTGAATATGGATTCTAGCCTTAGACAGCTACGTTTTTTTCCCCCACATTAGACTACTTCTAGCATATCTCAGTTAATGAAGCAGAGATAAAACATAGGGGAAAAAAACCACCATTCCTATAAATTTAGTGATAATGTATCGTAATTAATAGAAGATGAGTTGATTAATAATTAATTAATAGCTGGGTTAATAATAAATAATAATCGGTAAATAATTAATAAGCTGGTAAGACAAATCAGATATTTCTATACTTCATATTTAGACATTTTAGTTTTCTTAAGTCAGGCAACTTTTCTTGACTACATGACAAAACCAGCCACAGCTAATATCACTTGAGAGTTAATAGTCTGACTCTGAAAATTTAGTTATGAAATTTAGTTTTATTTTTCTTTATGCAGCAGAATCATTTCTTCATTAAAACACATAATTGAGTCAAGATGAAAACTGATCAAATATGTAGTTGTATAATACAACTAAGAGATCACAAGCCTAGAAACAAAACATTAATGCTCCCAAAATATTTTCAAGAGAGCAAAATATGACTTTGAGACAGAAATCCACAATTATTTGCCTTATAACTACCAGAATAGTATTACTTCTTCACATAAGATTACAGATTGAATTGAATTTGTCCAAACTAATTTTTTACCTACAATACATTGTCTTACTCATTTGAATGGGATTTTGGCAAGAGATTCAAACATTTCCTATTCTTAAGCTTTTTAACATTAAATTCGATTTATAAGGTAATAGATAGTTTAATGCATTGCAAGAGGATTCTTTGACCTGATTACTATGTTAAGTGAACTGCAGTATTTTTCTCCCCAGTTATTTATTGGTTTCACAGCAGAAGCTCAATCAATTTCTTTCCTGTTGATAGAGAGATATAAATGTCTATCTTCCATGTAGATATTCTTAAATGCCAACAGTGACCTAGAACATGATGAACTATATTAATTTATTTCTATTTTATCTTGAACTATTACATGAATGGAAAGAAGAAAAAGTGAACAAACTGTAACTGCTAAAGTGATTTCTGGAAAGTACCCAACGAGGAAAGGACAGCCACTGACACGGACATCCAGCACAGAAATAACTAACACTGGGCAGGAATGAAAGCCGTAGGTAGATAATTACTGACAAGCAGAGAAATAAGTGAAGCCCCTTTGCCATTTAGCTGAAACACCAGGTCAGCCTCCCAGCTGTGCAGCTGCTTGGAGCTCTCTCCTGAGCACTGCAGAAATCCCCAAACGGGGACTTGCTCTATAACCTTCCCTGCAGAGTCCAGTGTAGGAGGCATTGTCAAGCTCATCCACTGCACTACTGCCCCCAAAGCAGCAGCGAGCAGGAGGCCACAGCAGCGTTGGGCCACTGGCCCTGTCCCCATCCTTGTCCATGGCTGTGCAGTGGCTTCAGCACTCTTGGGCTCTGCAGGAAACTCGAGCTCCTTCCCAAATCTAGGGAGCGAGAATCCCTGCCTCTCCTATGCCTGCCCTAATCTCAACCATACACAGCCCTTCTCAGCACTCTTCCTGTGCATTAATTATTTAAAATATTCAACAGACAACTCAAATAAATGTATTTTCCTCACTGAGTTCAATACAGGATGTCCTGCAGCTGAGAGGTTTAATTCATGGCAAGGAGGTGGCATACTTGGGCCTATGGACACCAAAAAGGGATACATGAACATAACTAGAGCCACAAGGTAAATTAAATCTATATTTGCTCAGAAATAAACATGGCAGTTGTGTTAGATGTATAAAAGATGAGGTGAGAGGAAGGCACAACAGAACAAGTTTCACAACAAAGGATTTAATTTCAGCCATCCATGAAACATATTAACTCACTTAGAAATCATTTCTTCTGCCTCTCTGCCTCCCCTGCAGAGAAAGTGAAGACAAAACTAGGAGAAAGTATCCTAAAAAAGAATACAAGTACAGCCTACACTTATTACAGAAAATAGAGTCACCAGGCACGACCCAAGCTGCCACGCGGAGGGGAACAGATAGCATAAATCACCTTCACTTCCTACTTGCAGTAAATCACTCTCACCCATCTTGACCTCCCCCATATTTGTTTTGCAAAGCCAGAGCTATCCATCAAGTGATCTATTCTGAGCAAACTGAAGAATGGCCATACCTGCACGTATAGAAAGCTCTCTTCAGAAAAGTCATCTGTTACCTTTTGCTTGTTAGTGGTCCTGCACAGACTCATGTACTCCCAACCCCCCCCCGAACCTGGTAAAAAGTTACACCCAGGAGGTTAAAATAATGCAAAAGTTTCCTATGCTGATTTCTGAGGTCAAAAATCTTTCTGTGTGTCACAGAACTACTGACTGATGCTGACTCAACTTGTACCTAACCATCCTTGAAACATTTACTGGGCTAAACTTTCAGCATAATGATTTTATATATGCATTAAAAAAGACATTGTAACAGTTTATCACAAGCTTCTTTCTGCTCCATAAAAGAATGTGAAACACAGGAAAGGAGAAGTCAATTGCTTTTCTGTCCGTAGATGAATGAGCGAGATGCCAAGGTTGTGTAACAAATGTAAGGCATTCATTCCCCATAAATCAGAACATACAGATTCACTGTTTGTACATTCCCTGAAGTGGCAGAAAGGCATGATACATTTCGAGGTAACATACAGTGAATTGGGAAATCAGTCTAAAATGTGGCTATTAACAGGCACATTCAGATACTCACCTTCAGAAGGACTTCATGCTTCTGAATTTCTTCTTCAAACTCCTCCCCCTTTCATCATTAAACACTGACTTTTAAAATGCAATTTATTATGAAAAAAAAAAAAAAAAAGGCAGACATTGAGGAAACAACTCTTCTGTGAATGGCCACATTAACAACTAAACTCACTCCCCCGGGCTTTTAAAACATGCAGGTGTCACAAAGCTTTGCCAGTTTGGAGACAGCCAAATGGAAGTTTTCAAAGTTCCCTAGCTCAGTAGCAGCCCCCAAGGTGCTGGGAAACCCCCACTGGGATGTTTCAGAATTCATCTACAGCCAGCAGAATCACAGGCTATGGCAGCCAGACCTCTGCTAGGAATTAGCATCACTACATGAAAGCACCACTCAGTTCCAAGTTAGGAGCAGTTTTAGAAATTGAGTAATTTTAAATCTATAGCAAGAGGTGCCCAATTAAAACTAAGCAGGAGTTTATTATATGTATGAGGACTAATTATACTATTATATGTATAAAGGACTAATAAAGCTGAAGAATGTGACTTTTAAATAAGAACCTTCTGACACCCGATTAAAAGCCCAGAGCAACCTGGCTGCCTGTGGTCTGGGGGACACAGCCATGGCCTGCCTTGGCAAACCCATTCCCAGAACACATTGGAGGGGGAAAGCTCTGAGCATTCTGAGACCAGACTGCTCTGTGTTTTGACAGACTTTTCCCATCCTGCAGATGCTCATGATAGACTCTGAGACACTTCAGCATACAAAGCAGAGATGAATTTAACCCTCAGTGGGGAACAGCAGAGGTGGCTGTGTGAAGTAGAAAATCTTTCATTAATTCCACAAAACGGTTGTAAATGTACAAATGTTTATATTTGGGTCCATGTGATGGTGATTTGAGACAGGAAGAAGCAAAGTAAAATCTCCTGAAAAACAGTTTGATGAGATTTTGATGCAAGTCAGAAAAAAGTTCCAAATAGTGACACTATAAACTTCTTTAAAAAAGAAACAGACCTTCATCTCTATTTTGTGATAGAAGAAATAGGTAGCACACAGCAGAACACAGCTTAGAGCACAACTACGAATATTAAATTGCAGATCTCTAGTCAACATGGTCAGAGGAAAAATAAGCCACACTTAGAACATGGGATGAAAACAATTATTCTCTTGTAAGGTATAAAACTAATAACTTTCAGGAAGTAAGCTATATTTCTAAAAGGAAGGACATGAAAAAGAACCCCCCTTCCCCATGTTCTCATCTACTAAATTCCTCCCTCTCCAGAGAGTGACAAGTCCATATCAGAGTACATGTTCAGGTACAGAAATCAAAGTACAGGCAGTTTCAGTTCCACCATGCTGCTACATTTGAAACCTGTGGTTAGCACATTTTTCCCAACACTAATTTTTCTTCAGAAAATTCCATACAGAAAATACATGGGGAAACAGAAAATTCTCTTGGAAATATATATAAGCTAACATATTTGAAACCTACATTTAGGGGGTTACTTTCTCCTGGACTCAAAAACCTTTAGTTAGGGGAAAAAAAAGAAAAAGGTGTTTTCATTGTAGTGTCATGTAGATTTTCTGCTGCAGCCAGTCTGTATGATATGTCTTCTCAAACCAAAACCCTTTTTTTCTCTTCAGGCTATTGTCTAAACACGTACTCTGTGTTACAGCTGGGATTGTTTTCTACAAATGAATTCTGCTATTGCTACAGGAAGAGACAACAACTGTTATTTGGAGAACAACCAAGTTGCAACTACTGTTTTTTGGTTTTTTTTCTTTTGTATTTCTCTTTCCATTCTCAGCTCAAGCTGTTTGGAGCCAAAAAGACTCTTCTTCAAAACAAAATCCAGATTTGAGGATGGGTACAAATTACTGTAATGTCTGAGTGTGTGGGCATCCTTACCACTCCTATTCCACTCTTGTGAGACTAACAGGAGCCCCAGAATAAAAAGGATTTTGAGATGCTGCAGTAAATCCAGAGGAGGGACACAAAGATTATCAGAGGGCTGAAGCCATCTCCAGCAAAGACAGGCTGTGAGAGCCGGGGTTGCTCAGCCTGGAGAAGAGAAGGCTTCAGGGAGACCTCAGAGCAGCCTGCCAGTACCAAAAGGAGTCTACAAAAAAGATGGACAAGGATTTCTAAATAGGACATTAGAAAAGGGGAAATGGCTTTAAACTGAAAGAGGAAAGGATTCGATTACATACTAGGAAGTGTGAGGGTGGAGAGGTATTGCAAGTTGCCCAGAGAATTTGTGGGTCTGTCCCTGCAAGTGTTCAAGGCCAGGCTGGATGGAGCTTTGAGCAACCCAGTCTAGTGGAAGGTGTCCTGGTCCATGCCAGGGCAGTTGGAACCGGGTGATCCTTAAGGTCTCTTCTAACCCAAACCATTCTTCAAGGCTCGGAAACTATTATTTCTTAACCAATCATAGACAGTACTTGGAAAGACCCCAAAGTATCTGGGTATGCCCAGTAAAGTGTACTTATCACAGCCACCTCCATTTCAGACAAATCTCCATTTTAGCAATTACTTTCCAGTGATTGCCCTTGCTGCAAGCCAGTATCTTCTCCCTCAATATCAGATGGTTGCACCTTCAAATAAGTGCTGGCAGGCTCTAACCTGCAGACCCCAAAATCAGCATCCCTTGCCATCAGACACATTCTCAGGTCATAATTTATTAAAAACAAGCCTGTTAAACACAAAGTTGGTATAAAACCAGTAAATTAGATTTCACAGTTTGGAAATAGTTAACTGCCTTACTGCTGAATTAATGGTTTTCTTTTCTTGGTTTTTTCTGCATGGCTCACCTTTATGCTGGCTATAGAAGACAACAGGCCTTCTAAAATAGAGCTATATAAAGGTAGGTTCATCTTTCTCTGAGCTTCACACACATGGCAGGCAAGTGTAGACTCAACAACAAAGCTACTGTGTAACATGAAGACCAAAATGACCACCCCCTAGCATCAGAAGAGACTACCTGAGCTACTGACTCCATCCTGAGCAGCACATGTGCTCTGACAAGAGGATGTCAAAATCCATCTACACACACACACACACTTAACTAACAGCATGAGCTCCAAACACTCTACGCCAAACCCATGACCTAACATGAAATGCTACCAGTCTAAGCCACAAGTCAGGAAGAAAGAACCAAAGGCATTACTAATTAAGAACTGTACCAGTAATGGGAATTTCTTAGGTTAAAAAGCTCAGGTGATGTTAAGCGATAAACCGTAATCCATATTTCAATGCACAGCAAAGAAAGTTTAAAAAATCAGAAAGTAATTCCTAGATTACAAGATCCAGTTTTAAAGTCAGTCCAGGTTTCTCTGTTTCTGCCTTTTTCTCCACACAAACTCAGCTATCAGCTAGCATTACTACCTTTGCAGTTGCAGCAGAGTCCCACTGTCTGTATGACTTTGCAACCATTGCATCCGAGATGACAAAACGGTCATTCAAGAGAGAATGACTTGAAGGCCTCCTGAAGTCAGATGTACAGGGTCACCATTGCTGCTGGCCAGAGGCTCTCGAATCAGAGACCATTCAAAAAGCTTTCTCAGGTGGTGCCCCCTCCTAACAAAGGCTGCCACACCAGCTGGGTGTACCTGGCAAAGCAAAAGTATCTCTGTAAAATCTGTTTGAGTACTTTTTAAGAATTCTCACATGGTATCAGAAGACACAGCATTGCCAGTCCTCAGCCAAAACTCACAGGCTTCTGAAAACCTTTTGCCTGGCTCCTCTCCCAACCCCTATTTTCCAGTTTACATCTGCCCACAGGGTTTCAGTAAGGATCTGTTTAATGATAAGGGCAAATACTCCTGAGTAGGTTCCCTCTTCTGGAGTAAGAAGCCATCATATGTGTTTTTCAAGCAGATGGAGTAAAAATTCATCATTAATCCATGTGGCACTTTTTCTGTGGTAGCTGAAGGAAGATGTTCAAAGTCTCTCTCACTCTGAAATATCTCAATTCCTTCAGGTCCTTGACCTCATGGTGCTGATGCAAAAAATTTCCACTAGATGGTGTGGGATATGTAGGACATGTAACTCTCCATATTAGTAGTAAATACACATTCAGTAAATAATATTTCCCTGAGTTTCAACTGCAATTCCCTTGCCTTTCAACAGAAAGAATCAGTTTATAGGAAAAGCAAAACACATACCTTAAAAAGCATTAATTCAACCCAGGATGCGTGCACACTGGTTTTCCAGGAGGATAAAAGCATTAGCCCTGAAATCCTATTATCCAGTGAATTGCCTTAAAAATTAAGCATGTCATTTTATTACTTCAAGAAGGAAAAAAAACCCAGAAGTCATCCCTTTGGAGAGGAGAAATCCCTCTTCTCCCCCCCTTCCACCGCCCCCCTTCCCCCCTAAGGAAGAGAAAACACTAAGAAACCCAAGAGAATGCAGAAAACCCTGAAGTTTGGCCTGTCCCATTTCAGCCCATACCTGAAGAGCTATTATGCTTTGAAAATGTCACTTTCTTACTTAGGAATCTTCTACCAGGGACCTGATTCAACAAGTTCTCTGGCCCTTTGCTGTGGCACCCACTGTGCTCCATCCCTCTCCACAAAGCTGTGATGGTGGGATCTGGAGAACGGGGGGAGGAAATTAATTATCAGAACTGCTACCCACACTTCAACACTTATTCTTCTGTAAGAATTAGTCTCAGATGATCTACGCAGTCATCACCAAGGACTCGATAAGACTGGGGTATGATACAACTGTTAATTAAGACATAATTTCTTCAGAAAACTTGCATTATTGAGTGAGAAGGAATGAACTCAGCCTGGCTCTTGGATCACTGAATGCATTTGCAGAGTTCAGAATAAATAATAATAATTAAAAAGAGAAAAATCATAATCCTCACATATCTTTAACCTTGGCACATATTAAAATAGAAACTACAAAGACAAAAAGACTATTAAATCCTACAGATATTTTTAAGCAATTTTCCATGCTGAATTGCATGTTAAGTCAATACACTGTTGAGAAAATTGTAAGCAAGCACACATGATCTAAAGCAGAAAAGGATTCTTTCCTTGCTGACTAATAAACAGAAATAACAGAGTAAAGTCAGTGCCACGAGGAAAAGAAGTGGCATGGAAAGCCACCACTGGGCAGAGCCCCACAGAGGGAGCAGTTGTATTGCCTTCCAAAAGGCTTTGATGCTTCACTCCCAATCAGGCAAAGTAAAGTGGTTAGAGCTTTGAATACATTGGGAAGGATTTTTTAATTTAGCTTCACCTCTTACAGTCAACTTGTGAATAACAGGCAGTTGTGAGGAAAGTCCAGCCCGAATGTGCTCCTACGGGAAGCTCCCATTCACTAGAATGGCTTGCTGCCACCAAATTCCCCTCCTGCCCACAGACAGCTAACTGCATTTTTTCCTCAATAAAAGGGAAGATACCAACTGGTCACTCCTAAAAGATCAGCCTTGAATCTCATGGGCATCTGACCATTGAAAAAAAGCCTCCCACAATTTATCAACTTTTCGAGAAAGGAAAAAATTTAATTGTTCCTAGATTCCAGACATAAATTTCAAGAAGCAAGGAAATTGAAAAGGAAAAAGTAACCACCTGGGAATGAAAAGACAGCCAGAAGATAGGATTGCTCATAAAATAACCAGCAATCATCACTTAAAAGGACCAGGAAAAAAAAGGTCCTGTGAGAAGGACATACGATTTTAAAACTTCTTTCCAACCTTTAATAACTAGGATATTAATTACAATTTTGGACCAGAAAGAAAAAAAAAAAATTATCTCATATATACTACATCAAAATTAAAAGTTTCTGAGTAAAAAAACCTGATAAATCCAAATTATTTGTATAACACAAGTAATCATACAATATAAAATGAATGCTGAAACAATGACACATATTTAAAAACTTATTGTCTTCCCCACTCTGCAAACAGATATCAGTAATGTAAAAAGGAGAAAAAAGGAGAAAAAAAAAAGGAGAAAAAAAAAGAAGTTCGATTAAATAAAGTTTAAGGGCGACAAAATAGAATAAAATTTAAAACGATCAAAGACAATATTTCTATTTCACCATATTGTAAATGTGAAACAGAATTAGGTGATTGATAGACTGCTACATAGATAATGCATTATATTACCTCTGAGCAGTAACAAACTATAGTCCCTCCTTCCTAGCCTGAAAGTGCAGAGACAATACTGAACTAAGTGTAAGTGTGAATTACATAAACATTTGACAATTTTTATTACATAACCACAGGGAAATATCATTACTGCATACTTATGGTGCTGATAGAATGGCACACACAGTGTGCCACTTTTTCAATGTGCTTTACAACGTTTCAATGATTGTTAGAAAATATTTCCTTGCAATTGAACGAATTCAGCTCTTTTTTTCTATAGAAGAGGTGTTAAGAACATAATTCTCAGAGTTTCCCTCTCCTATTACTGCTCCTGTTCATTGGAGATTTTTCTTTTTGGGTGGAGCTCTTTGTCTTCTCATTCTTACATTGCTTAGATTCCCAGCTCTCTTACTCTTGAGTGTCTTGTGAGTTCTGTTTTTTCCTTCCTCAGACAGTTACTTTTTCCCTTGCAGCTTCCCCAAAGAAGTGCCCAGCCTTAGCAAGAAGTTCCTTGGGAATCTCATAACAACTTTTTATTTCAGAATTACTTGGGAACTACATTTGCGGGTCTTTCATTATTACTTTATAACTCATCGCCAAGCAGGCCAGTTACAGACTCAAATAAAGAGGTCACTCAGCTTTATTTTTAAAAGTCCATGACAAAACAGTGATACTTATGGAGCCAGACTATCTGGCAGCAGATGCACCAAATTACTTTATCAGGAGTTCTTTTCAAAAACTGTCTGGAGTTTGTGATGTCATACACTTTTAGAATTAACTATCATTAAACAGGTAGCTGAGAAAAAAATAAGTGTTACTTGCTTATCCCACTTCAACAAAAACCTTGTGGGAAAAGTTTGCTCAGTATTCTCATAAATTATTACAAGGAACTTTCCAAGAAGGGGGAAGAAATGGGGAGGGAGGGCCAAAAAAGCCATTTCATAGTAAACTGGATTTGCATGACTGCAGACGTAATCCATACCTGCCTCAGGAGGGGCTGGTGTAATGCAGTCACCCCAGGCTGGCATGCAACTGTCAGACGCTGGCCACGAGAAAGGCATCCTGAAAAGCCTTCAGCAAGTGGGTTACAGCTGCCACTCCTGTACTAAATTGTGCTAACAGGGAAATTCAGGAACAGCAACCACTATTTTTACCCTCCTGTGTGGTATTCTATGGCATACACCAAGTTTAACCTGTCTTTGCTTCTGTCAAAGCTGATATAGAACCTTCTCAAGGGCTTCTCCTATGTCCCTGATTCCTGCTGTCCTTTACAGGGACACCAATTACAGCCAACTTCCTCCTACTCTATCTACACAAAGGTTTCCAGGATCAACTCTATCTATGTGACCACTGAACCTCTAGTTTCAGCTAATCACAATTATTCCTAAAAAGGCACAGTCGTTTGTCTGTGAAAAACAGTAGATGCATTTCTATCTTTAGAAAGTCACATGTCAAAAAAAAAAGAGAGGTAAGATGACCTCTCAGGGTAGCCTATGACCTTTTAGCTTTTAAACTTCCTGTGTAGTGGAAATTGCATTTTCAAGGGCCAGTCCCTGACACCATGGCTGGAGTGAAAGCAGAGGACAACCTCCAACCCAGAACACTGAACTGGCACATGAGCACCATTAGAGAGCATGGGAGAACAGATTTTCAGATAAGAGTTAAAGGACACTCTGAGAACAGGAGAAGAGATTATTACAGTGATTACTTGATACACAGGACAGCCAAGAGAGATGTAAAACAGCCTCATGCAACAAGGATAGGAGAAGCATAAGAGACTAGTATGCAGGAAGCAGACAACAGAGCTTTAGACAGCAGTATTAAAATAGGAGGTTTTTAAAAATCGATACCTGATACTCTATAAAGGACTTAATTACTGCAAAACATTACGCTACATTTCCTTCTTCCTATACCAGCAGACCACTCGCAACACATTATGAGAAGATATGGACACATAAAATCATTGACTTAATTAATTCTTGCATAAATCAAGAAAACCATATCCGCAGGAGCACAGCTGACACAGAAAGGAAACATCAGCAGACTGGTTCCGTGTTAGTCTGGAGCATCACATCAGCAGACTGGACCCAGCCTGAGGGCCAAGGCAGCAGCTTCAAACACAGTCCCTTCCCAATGCTCCACATTGGGGCAGTGCCCATATGCTGTCTCTGAAGCTGGTGGAGTCTTGCATCCACAGGTCTGGCCCATTTATACCCCAAAGAAGCTGGCCTCTTGCTGACTGGGAACAACTGGTTAGCTGCAGGAATGAGGGCTGGTTGTTCCAGGCCACACTGAGCTCTAACCAGCTGCTGGAGTTCACACCAATGCCCTGATCCTGCTTCCTAGCCCAGATGTAACCTACAGGACCGGTTTCAAGTCTGAGCTAACACAAAGCTGCATCTCATATCATGATTTACTTTGCTGAGGTCTGGGCAAGCCTCAGGGGTGCCACAGCACCGAGACAGTTATCGACACTGGAGAAAGAGCAACTCACTAATCAAGCCCAGTACCCTCTTTCTCCTCAGCTCCATATTTAGCTCCTTTTAAATTATTTGCTGAGTTCCATATTACAAGCACTTATATTTTTTGCCTTTGACACCCTCATTACAAACCTACTCCCCAGTACTTTTTTTTAGAGATGTTCTTTTCCATTTCTATTTTAAAATGTCACTCAAATGCAGTGTCCTTTTCTCCAAAATGTCTCCTTTGGCTTCAGATATGCATTCCAGATATTATTATTCCTAAGGGGGGAAAAAAATTGACTTCAATATTCAAGCCACTTTTTTACTTGAGCAGCACAGCCCGGCAGACTTAGATAAACTAAGGAATCAGATTAATGCAGTCTGTCCTTTCCAAACCAAAAACCTTACATGCATGTTTGTACGTATCTTTCCGTGCATTTTAACTTGTGAGAACTCAATCCAGGCCTATTTACTGGAGCCAGCTGTTTTAATGGCCTCATTACTTACCCAAACCCACATCTCAATAAGGTTGGAGAAGCTGCCAAAGGATTTGGCTGAACCTCCTACAAGGCCCCATGAAAAATGGTAACTATCATTTTATTATCTCAGAGATAGGAAGGTCTGGTTGAATTCTCCAGTTCTGGATGATTAAAGAAGAGTGGCGAATTTCTGCTTTCCACGCACCATTTACAAGAAGATTGTGACTGCTTGGACATTCAGGCATTTCCTGAATGTGCAATGCATACCCTGTCACCTCTAGGCTCAAACCCTGGAATTCTCGGTAAATCAGGCATAACCCCTGGGGTATATTCAAAACCCAGAGCACCTGCTGCCTGTTACCTTCCTGAAACCAGAGCTTCAACCTCTGAACTTTGCAATCAGCCAGGACACTGCTGGTTTTCCACCCCAGCAGTTAAGTGAAGACATTCACTCAGATCACTGCAGCACGAAAGAGTGGCAGTGAGGCCACAGAGAGCCTCAAAGGTGCTCCCTCGGAGTTCAAGCTCAATTCCCTGACACCTGAAGCTGACTGGTTCACTTTCAGACTGCAGAAAACCAGGTTTCTGAGCAGAAAAATGGGAATGGCAGAAGTTCTCCAGGAAACCCCAGGATGAAGTGCTTCTGAGAGAATATATCTGCTTTAGTGCCTGCTTGCATGCAGCCAGTTGTTTTGCAGTGACCATTACTGTATTTCAGTGGAGAATTAATTAATTTTTGTTATTTTATGAGACAGAAGGAAAATTACGTATGAGAATAAAGAAGTTCGAGTTGCTTGACAGTATCAATTTTCTCCAGTTCTGCTTTTAGAAAATAGTAACCTCCACTTAATTGCACTAGAAGGAGCCCAAATTATAAGAGCTTTGGCCTAAAACTTTATTCTGACACTTGTCTAAAATGAAGCCTGATGTGCACTGCCTGCCTCTCTGCAGCCTTCTGTTTGCTGGCCCTTTCACTGTATGTCCATCACTTCTGATGTGTTACTTAAAATGTTGCAATAATAATAAGCAAGACAATGTGGCATTTAAAAAGCCATGCATGAGGCAAGGGATATCGGAAAGAGCAGGAAAATAAGAAACTGCTTCTGTGCAGAACTGCTGCTACTATAAGACTGCATAAAGCTATCACAAAATACATCCAAGACACATAGACTCCCCTGAGATGGTTTCTACAAATGACTTTCTCCTTCACCTCTAAAAAGTATTTTAGCTGACAACTTTTAAACTACCTGACATTTCAAGCTCTTCCTGTTACCTCAAAAAAATGACATCTCTGAGCTCCTAGATGTGATCTTCTACATCATCAAGAGAGAGATTCTGTTAAACATTAAAACATTTAAATGATATTAAAAAATCTCTCATATATGATAGCTAGTGTTTCTCTGATCCTGAGTTTTACTCACCGTAACACTGAAAAACGATTCTGCTCAACAGCAGCTGTACACTAAGGGGAGCCCCAGCTCTCCACATCACCTGTTCAGGAGCCAGGAATGGGCTCCCAGCAGGGGCAAGCCTGAGTGAAGTGAAATGAAAAGTCCACTGTTTCAAGATTTCCTGTAACATCAGCAAGTCATCCTGGAAGTTTTGCTACTGACCACGAGTGAAAGAGGTCTCCTCACACTCACTCTCCAGCAGTGTGGAAATCATTCAATCTCCAGGATGCATCCAGACCACGTGGAGCCAATGGAGACAAGCGGCACCTCTGGAGTTCAGGCACTCACGTTCATGCAACGGGACATGACACAGAAATAAATACAAAGTGAGTTTAAAGCATTAGAGAAGGAGAGGAGAAATTAATTCTCTGTACAGAGATGACTAAAGAGCTGCAGTCTTACAAGAGGTCTTCTCTGTCTCACTGCCCCATGCTGTAAGTGGCTCTTCCCACCCCTTTCCCTCCTTACCAGACTAAGGCTGCCCAGAATACAGGCCTCCAGCCTTTATTAAAGATAAAATCGGAATCATCCTTCCTAGCACCGATCAACAGCTAAAGAAATCATCTCAACAATATTTTCAAGTTCCCAGCAGTATCCAACTCAGTTTTTATGACCCATTACCAGCTATGTACCANAAGATTGTGACTGCTTGGACATTCAGGCATTTCCTGAATGTGCAATGCATACCCTGTCACCTCTAGGCTCAAACCCTGGAATTCTCGGTAAATCAGGCATAACCCCTGGGGTATATTCAAAACCCAGAGCACCTGCTGCCTGTTACCTTCCTGAAACCAGAGCTTCAACCTCTGAACTTTGCAATCAGCCAGGACACTGCTGGTTTTCCACCCCAGCAGTTAAGTGAAGACATTCACTCAGATCACTGCAGCACGAAAGAGTGGCAGTGAGGCCACAGAGAGCCTCAAAGGTGCTCCCTCAGAGTTCAAGCTCAATTCCCTGACACCTGAAGCTGACTGGTTCACTTTCAGACTGCAGAAAACCAGGTTTCTGAGCAGAAAAATGGGAATGGCAGAAGTTCTCCAGGAAACCCCAGGATGAAGTGCTTCTGAGAGAATATATCTGCTTTAGTGCCTGCTTGCATGCAGCCAGTTGTTTTGCAGTGACCATTACTGTATTTCAGTGGAGAATTAATTAATTTTTGTTATTTTATGAGACAGAAGGAAAATTACGTATGAGAATAAAGAAGTTCGAGTTGCTTGACAGTATCAATTTTCTCCAGTTCTGCTTTTAGAAAATAGTAACCTCCACTTAATTGCACTAGAAGGAGCCCAAATTATAAGAGCTTTGGCCTAAAACTTTATTCTGACACTTGTCTAAAATGAAGCCTGATGTGCACTGCCTGCCTCTCTGCAGCCTTCTGTTTGCTGGCCCTTTCACTGTATGTCCATCACTTCTGATGTGTTACTTAAAATGTTGCAATAATAATAAGCAAGACAATGTGGCATTTAAAAAGCCATGCATGAGGCAAGGGATATCTGAAAGAGCAGGAAAATAAGAAACTGCTTCTGTGCAGAACTGCTGCTACTATAAGACTGCATAAAGCTATCACAAAATACATCCAAGACACATAGACTCCCCTGAGATGGTTTCTACAAATGACTTTCTCCTTCACCTCTAAAAAGTATTTTAGCTGACAACTTTTAAACTACCTGACATTTCAAGCTCTTCCTGTTACCTCAAAAAAATGACATCTCTGAGCTCCTAGATGTGATCTTCTACATCATCAAGAGAGAGATTCTGTTAAACATTAAAACATTTAAATGGTATTAAAAAATCTCTCATATATGATAGCTAGTGTTTCTCTGATTCTGAGTTTTACTCACCGTAACACTGAAAAACGATTCTGCTCAACAGCAGCTGTACACTAAGGGGAGCCCCAGCTCTCCACATCACCTGTTCAGGAGCCAGGAATGGGCTCCCAGCAGGGGCAAGCCTGAGTGAAGTGAAATGAAAAGTCCACTGTTTCAAGATTTCCTGTAACATCAGCAAGTCATCCTGGAAGTTTTGCTACTGACCACGAGTGAAAGAGGTCTCCTCACACTCACTCTCCAGCAGTGTGGAAATCATTCAATCTCCAGGATGCATCCAGACCACGTGGAGCCAATGGAGACAAGCGGCACCTCTGGAGTTCAGGCACTCACATTCATGCAACAGAAATAAATACAAAGTGAATTTAAAGCATTAGAGAAGGAGAGGAGAAATTAATTCTCTGTACAGAGATGACTAAAGAGCTGCAGTCTTACAAGAGGTCTTCTCTGTCTCACTGCCCCATGCTGTAAGTGGCTCTTCCCACCCCTTTCCCTCCTTACCAGACTAAGGCTGCCCAGAATACAGGCCTCCAGCCTTTATTAAAGATAAAATCGGAATCATCCTTCCTAGCACCGATCAACAGCTAAAGAAATCATCTCAACAATATTTTCAAGTTCCCAGCAGTATCCAACTCAGTTTTTATGACCCATTACCAGCTATGTACCAGCTACTACCAGCTATATTACCAGTATCTCACCAGCTATCTCATTTTGTTTCTTTCATATTCATGAAATCAACTATTCATGTTCCAAGCAATGTTAACCTTAAAAAAAAAAAAAAAAAGTAGCAACATTTACACTTTTCCTTCCCAGACTGCCTTCAGACACTTGGCTAGAATTCAAACTTTGAATTTAGTGCTCTTAATTGTGGGGTGTTTTCCTATCAGGCTCCTATATTAGACTGCTGGCGCCTACCAACTCATAAATTTGTCTCTACTTTTTTAGTATGTTTCGCACATCTTGTCTTAGAAAAGGTTCAAAAGTTCAGTAGAAAAATACTGCTTATCTCTCTGTTTGCTGAAAAGTCTTATGACAGATAATGTCAAGAAATTTAACACAATTATGACAACTAAATTACACAGCACTACACAGATCTTGTAAGGTTGCAGAAAACATTGTAAGTAATTAACTGTTGTTAAGAGGTTTACACTGCCTCACCAACACATACTGAGACCTAAATCTGAACTGCTAATGAGTGCATCAGAAAATTTTGTAAGGAGTCAGACTGAATTACACCATGGCAGGACATCACTTAATTTGCTTACTGCTTTCCTAATTGATAAAGGAGTATTAACAGCTGATTCTTTACCTATTTATGCATCCTGGAGGACTTCCTAAAAGATTTTTCCATAGCACAAGAAGCCAATTTCTCCCTCTGCCCCATCAACATCCACCAACAAAGGCACAGAGAGACAATTCTAAAATACCTTTCCTTGGAGAAGATGCAAGTGTGGAGGGAAGCAAGCACAAGGTTACAACCTGTGCTTGGAAGAAGTTATTTTTCTGTCAAGTGGGATGGAATATGCCACCTGGAACAAAGGTACTTTCAGTGTACACAGAGAAGTGTATAATGCATGGGAAAATGGAATAGAAAAGAGCAATCATCATTTAATGGACAACAACTTACCTTCACAGATATTTTAAAGGGTTCTTGATTTACAAAATTGAGTAGGTGAATAAATTTACCAAAAAAATGAACAGATAAATAAAATATAAAAATAAAGTGGCTGTCTCTACTGGAATTTTTTCATTAAATGCAGGATATTATATGCAGAAATGAATCCTAGTCAATATTACCTTTCCCTCCTACTTCTTGCAATGGATCTGTGCCAGGATATTGAACAAAGAGTACCACCAAAAAAAAATCTTAATTAGTAAACACATTCGAGCACCAATATCAATAGTTCTCTATAATCAAATTCTCCCTTTTACACTGGACTAAAAGAAAATCACTTCTGTTGACATAGAATATTTATTTTTTAATTCCAAACTAATGTGTACCCTCCTAGCACTTGTATCGCTCCAACTTCATGAGCAACAGACTCAGGCTAGTAACAGTTGAGTGGTTTCCAACTTGCACTCCTTCAAAAATTACCATCAGCATGTACAAATGTCCTGCTGTTTCCTGGTGATGTAACTGCTTAAATAGGAGCCTACAGTACAGGCCAGATAATGACAAGTGTCAGTTAAAACAGAAAAAAGAACAAACCAACCAATTCTCCTAGGATAAAAAAGAAGTTGTTGTCTCATTAAATACGCTGTGACAGATTTTGTTTGGTTGTTGCCTTTTTTTTTTTTTTTTTGATGTGTTGGGATTGCATGNTGTTGGGATTGCATGGCCAGGTTTTGGTAGCAGAGGGGCTACAAGGGTGGCTTCTCTGAGAAACCACCAGAAGCTTCCTCCATGTCCAACAGAGCCAATTCCAGCCAGCTCCAAGGTGGACCTGCCTCTGGCCAGGGCTGAGCCCATCAGTGATGGTGGTGGAATCCCTCGGGAAACAAATTTAAAGAAACTGCTTGGAATAACAGCAGCCCCAAGAGGAGTGAGAATATGTAAGAGAAACAACTCTGCAGACACCAAGGTCAGCGAAGAAAGAGAGGGAGGAGGTGCTGCAGGTGCCAGAGCTGGGATTCCTCTGCAGCCTGTGGAGGACCCCACCATGGAGCGGGTGGATTCCCAAAGGAGGCTATAACTCCATGGGAAGACCACCCTGGAGCGGGGTCCTGGCAGGATCTGTAGAGAGAGGAGTTTATGCTAGAGCAGGTTTTCTGACAGGACTTGTTATCCTGCAAGGGACCCATGCTGCAGCAGCCTGTTCCAGAAGGACTGCACCCCATGGAAGGGACCCATGCTGGAGCAGGTTGGGAAGAGCTGCAGCCCCTGGGAAGGACTCATACTGGAGAAGACTGTGGAAGACTATCTCCTGTGGAAGGGACCCCACACTGGAGGACGAGAAGAGTGGGAAGAGTCCTCTCCCCAAGGAGGAAGGAAGGGTAGAGACAATGTGGGATAAGCTGACTACAGCCCCCTTTCCCTATCTCCCTGAGCTGCTGGGAGAAGGAGGTAGAGAAAACGGGGAGTGAAGCTGAGCCCAGAAAGAAGAGAGGGAGGGATGGGAGGAGGTATTTTAAGACTGAGTTTTTATTTCTCATTATCCTTCCCCTAATTTATTACCTATCAAATCAAACTAATTTTCCCAAGTTGGGTCTGTTTTACCCATGAGCTCTCCCTGTCTTTATCTCTACTCATGACTTTCATTATATTTTCTCTCCCCTTCCTGAGGAGGGGAGTGATAGGGCACTTTGGTGCATACCTGGTGTCCAACCAGGGTCAACTCACCACATAAAGTCTTTTTACTGGACAAACACTGTGAGAGTAGGTTTGTGCCAACATTTTAAAGTTCCCCAGAAATCTTACAAGGCAACAAAAAACCCTCACAAAAACGTTTTGCGAAATTTTTAATTTATTATACTCCCTCCTAGAATAACAAAATGAAATCATGCTTAGGGCCTATGGAAAGACAGATCGGTAATGCTTTATCTTAACAACAACATGGAAAATCAGTGTCACTGATATGTTTCCCCATTCACTGAAAGAAACTGAAGTTGAACATGAGGTTAAAAGTCTTTTCAGTACTGCATATACAAATATTTAGTAAAGTTTTCAATGACTCTTCATACAATTATTACACAATATCTACAGTTATTAGAACAGCGGTTTCAAGTAAGAGAAAATGACCTTGATTAGTTACTGCTTGATGAGCTACTGATGAAAGCAAAGTTCATTAACCTAATGCATTCACCTCAAGAAGAGGAAGCACACGCATATTTGCAACAGTGACAGAAGTGATCTAGGTTGACTGAAATAAGGAAACACAGTGACAGTACTTAGTACTCACTCAGTAAAACTACTATCACAGTAAAAATTACTGAATGTCAGAGAAAGATCAAGTGCTAAAGCCAAAAAGCATACACACAGTTCAAAAAATCTGGAAAACAATCCAAAAGTGCTTAGGGGATGTAAAACAGGCCATTAAAAAGATAGCTCATGTAATAGGATGAACTGAAAGACCATCAGTTTCTAAATGAGAGTTTTGATGATTTTCAAGTCACAGGCAAACAACATCCTGAAGGAAAGCAATTGTTTTGTGTGCAAAGTTGTAGAAACAATTATCAGTGGTGCCTCGGCCCTGCAGCTGTAGGATGTGCTACGCTCTTATTCACAGCCTAAAACACAAAGCATTAAAGAAACAGGAAAAGACAAAACTCCAGCACCAGGCAGACATCTCTGAGTTAGTAAATTAAGCAATTTGTTCTGTGATCACAAGGACAGCCAGCGTCTGCAGAAACTCCTTCAGTTTTAGACTGAAGAGAATAGCTGGCCTTTCATCTGCAAATTAAGCAGTATTGTGCTGCCACATCTAAAAGACATTAAGTAGTGCCAAATCTCAATTGAGATGGTTCATCCTTTGCCTTTCTCCATGGAAATGCCATCCAATTTGAGTCACACCCCTGTGCTTCTAGGACACTGCTGTGTGTGCACATAAGCAGTTCTATTCACCCAGCACAGCCAACAGGAGCAGCTGCTCCAGAGCCACCAGCAGAGACTGCCCTGGTGCTCTGCATCCTGCATCCATGACTGCCAGCAGTTCCTCCAAACACAGCCCTAAGCTCCACCTCCACCATGGATCTCCCCTCATAAAAGCAAAACAGAAATGAAAAACCCACCCACAGGACCACTCCTCTCCACAAACCATTCAAGCATCTCTACTTTAGAGAATACAAGTTCTTTTTTCTCCAGAAAGTCTTTTCAGCCCACCTGTGAACAGAACCAAACATTGCAGACATTTCAAAGCAGAAAACTAGGCATAAACATGACAACTGATCAGTGTCTTTCCAAATTTAAGCTTGTCCTTTTCACACCCGGAAGATTAAATTCTTTGGGATGGAAAGGTTTCTCCACCCTATAGCAGCTCATGCTTGGCCTACCTATGCCTCCACAAAATGCATCTTCATGAGCTTTTATTGACTTTTAAAAAGTGTCTGAAGAGGCTACCAGAAGCATCTAATTTTCTCAGGTTGTATGATATGATTAGCTCTCCACCAAAATACAAATTGAAGTATAAAAGAGGGAAGTCTCACTATGCACTCCAGAGGTACACAGTGATGCAAGTTTCTGATCAATGCAAGGAGCCAATGAGCAGTTTCTGGATCACTCTGTCTCTCCCACTCCTGTACTTCCTCCTACACTTGCAGTACTCTTAAATAGGACAGATACTCCTATGAATCCCACAAGAAGTTGTTAATATACAGTTAATTATTTGCAACATCTGGTAATAACAATACTCATTTGAAGTCAGCAGCTGCTGGCAGAGGTCAGATGACAAAGCCATTGGCCTCTGCATGACATCAGCTGCTTCTGCCCTGCTTCTTCAGTGGGTGGGGTGAGTTCTGCCTGTGCTCAAGCAACAGCCTTGCTCTGACGGTGTCTACAGAAATAGTAATTCACTTTAAAACTCTGATACAATTTTACCAACAATATTTTTTTCCCATTTTTTCCTCTCGATTTTATTTTCTGGTTAGAAAACCAGGAGGGTTAGGCAGAAAGTATGCCCAACATCTGTGCAGTCACAGTTGGGGAGAGAGCAAGGACTGTGCCAAGCAGGGAATAGCAAAGAAAAGAAAGTCAGAGCAAGTTTAGCAGGGCTTGCCAGCCAGGTGATCCCACTGAACCACTGCTTAGCAACCAACCGGAATCAGAAGGACATTTACAGCAGGGAGCCATAGAAGCACAACCCAGAGCCAACGGATGAAGAACATCAAGTTGAAGGACAGGATTAGAAGAAATATAAACATCACAAGATGATGTGTGCAGCCTGTAAATGTCAGTTTATTCAGACCAAAGCACTGCTGCACACCTGGGTTAGCAATGGCCCATCCACCTCCTTCCCACCATCTCCTCCTGTGGGTGCCAGCCACTCCCAGCACCTCCCCAGCAGCAGGAACCTCTTCCTCTATGTGTTTTTAATACACCTCTATTTCTCTTTGTCTGTTAATTTTTTGGCTTGCAGCCGTCCATCCTGGCACTGACTGGCACCCCCACATGTTGCTGTTTATACAGCACTGGTGTTTGAAAACAGGCATCTACTCGCTTCCTTTCATTACTCAGGCAGGCAGTCTGACACCGTGCCTACCACTTGCCTCATGATTTTTTGCTGAGGATTATTCAGCTTTTAGTGTGTGTTATAAATGGCCTGCCACGTCCCACAGAATGCCAAGCCCTAGTAATAAAGACACTGCTGGTGTGATGCCCTATCAATTAACATGGGAAAGGCCTCCTTTAGGTTTCACAACAGGAGAGGAGCTTGAAAGGCCCTCAAAGACCTTGCATGTTTCTATAATCTTCTTATACTGCTCAAGGACTCCAAAACATCAAAACCAAGCACCTATTTACATTCATGAAAACTGGACCTGAAAGCAGAACCAGACACAGGGGCCCAGATTGCAGGTGGCACCAGAGAGAACAGATGCAAGCAAGACTTTGGGAACAGATCTGGTTCATAGGAAGGTTTTGCTCTCATCCAGATTCAAAATACCATCTCTGATCTCCCAGGACTGGAGAAAGAGCACAGCCCAGCTGTCAGAGAGCAATGTGGATCCAGATCACTATGCAGTGGCATCACGCACTACTTGATGTGCTTTTGCACCCCCTGGGAACTGGCAGAACCAACTGTAGGATCCCACAGACTGCAGAGTGAGGTTTCTTTTCTTACCTTCTCTCTCTCTGTGGTCCCTTGGAAAAGGGCAAGAGCAATAACCACACACAGCATATAGTGCTGGAAAGGTCCAGCTCCTTTTGAGGAAGATGTTCTTAGCACAATCCCAGCTAAACCTTCCCAGTAACAGCCTCGTGTGTATGTATGTACAGACACACAAACAGCACAGCTGCAGCCACTGAGCTGGTGGCAGATAATTCCTCAAGAAGACAGGGAGACCCCTGCTGAGAAACAAAACGAAATGCTCCTGAGCATGTATTTTGGGTCCTAAATCTCTCTCATTCAAAGCCTTCGTCTGCTCTGCACTTCAGTCATCTCAACAGTTCAAGAAAATATCTAATAAGAAGTATCAAGAGATATACCAAGTCAGGAATATTTCAGAATATGTCAAAATGCCTTCATCAGTGCGTATTGTACAGAAACCATATGCATAAAATTAAAAATGCTTCCCTCTGTTCCACACACTCCTTAGTTCACAATGGAAATACAGAACACCAAAGCTCCCTTCTGCTTTTGCAGTGCCAGGCCCTCAGATATTGGACATAGCTTAGCAAGGTCTTTATATCTTTCATTAACAAGACCTTAATGAAATATAATCTGTATAGTGCGCTAAAGATCAACAAAATCACATACAAATTCCTATCGGGTTTTGTTATCTGGTTTTACATCAAAGCTATCATATTTTATCCTATGAACGTTCTGAGAATAGCATTTCAATTATATGTGCAGTCTACATAACCAAAAAAGTTAAGTGTATTTTTCATCTAAAATACATACATTTAATGCAGAATCTTTCAAAAAAATCCATTAGCATATACTTCAAAGCAAAAAAAATAGACTTTTTTTCTTTTCTGTGATAGAATATTATGAAAATCCAAGAAAAATTAAAAAGGTATAGCTATCATCACTTTTTACCTGGGTTTTTTTAGAATGCTTCAAATAACTAAAAAACAGAGAAACATTAGATTTATGCTAAATGTCACAAAGAGGCTTAGTGCTCTAACGAGCATGGAGGGGAGGGTATTTTTGGTTTATTTTTTAGAAACAGCTTATTTCATTGAAAATCCCATCTTCCTTTCGCTCTATAAACTAACAAAAGTCCTAGGGTTATCTGTTTAAGTACTAGTCCCCTTTAGGAAAGATGCCTACATTGATGCACAACCAAATTGTCCTCAAAAATTACATAACTTGCATGAAGTTTATGTATATAAAAGTTTGAGTTTTATATAAAAGGCAAGTAAACTTTATGCCTATAAAGGCACGAGGGCAGACCTGTTAGACACTGAACAAAGAAAAGTACTGGGACAAAATTGATTGAAGAAGGTGAAAACACATTAAACCTAAAGATATTACCTTAGAAGAGCTTCATAGAGAAATTAATTCAAAATTAGGGCACTTTATAAAAACACAACTGAAATACAATAGCAACCAAGAAACAAAGTGTTTTATGAATCTCTTCAAGTTTCTGCATATATTTCTACCAATTTTTATTGCAAACATCAAGAAGCACTAGCAGATTTCTTCAGCCAAGGTAAAAAAACAAAACAAAAAAACATGGTGCACTAACTTACCGGCTTATATATATACGGTACTTGAATACAGAATATTCAGTTTCTTTTTGGATCTAGTTTACTTCGAAGTCATGACCAAAGGTGCCTAAAAGAAGCTCTTAAATCAAAACTGTATTTAAGACTGTATGTGAACATGACTAGCTTTCTGAATATATGGGGCACTCAGAATTCCCTCTAAAGCCAAAGTTGCAGACCTTAATATATTTAAACAACAACAGGCACATGTAAGAAAGATGTACTCCTTTCAGCATTCACATGCTGATGCTGGCCCTAACTGTGCATATAAGGTATATTCCCTTCCATTTCCACTTTTCTTGTAACTGGTTCTGACATAAAAAGGTAAACTGAACAAGATTCTGAGATTTAAAAGCAGATCACAATTAACCATTTTATTGTGGATACAAGTGTCACTAAGGTAACAGAAATTCCATAATCCCTTAGATTAAACACAAAATTCACCCACAGGAAAAAGCACACATGCTTTGGATGGGAAATATTTTCCAACATTTTATAAAATTCCTTTTTAGGCATCACTTCTCTCTTAATCAAAAATCACAGCTGAAAACTGCCTTGACTCACAGTGAATAGACAAACGAAGGCATATTTAAAACCATAAGGAGGCATCATAAGAAGTTTTACTGTCAAAAGGAAAAAGAAGATACAAGTTCTGGAAAAACAATAAAGTTTTTTTTTTTTTAATACATGGTAAGCTGTTCGGTTCCAAGCACCATAATATATGATGCAGTTCACAATCATTAATGTATTTTAAAATCTGCTGCAATGTTCCCAGATTTGAGTATGGAATGTTACTCTTCACCTTCTCATATGAGTAGGCAAAAACCTCTGGACTTCTAGACATGCTGGCATTGTGTTGAGATGATAAAGGTAATATCAAGAAGGGTGAACAGTTTTCTACCAAAGATCTTCAAAACTCCAAATTACACAAGAATTAGCCTCATGACAGGAGTCCAGTGGGGTTTGTTGTCTTTGTTTACTTTGCTAATATGAGTGACCTCACTAATAAGCACCTTTCCTCATTCCTGCTACTACCATAACAGCAAAATAACATAAGCATAATTTCTTACTTTTAGGAAAAGCAACATAAACAGAATAGCCATAATTCTTTTTATCCAGAAATGGCTACAACATTTTAAAATTACTTCAAGATTCAAAGATGTATTTTTATGGAACAAAGTAGTTGAAGATGTGTTGTAAATCTGTCCTTCATTTAATTTACATGTGTCTTGAGGTCTCCTAAATTAAAGCAATGAAATCGAGTCAATGACAGAATACTTTTTTAGGTGATTATTTCAAGATTAGTAGATCTTCAATCTGAACCTCTCTCTTGTTAGAAATGTTCTTATGGAGCTCATTACCAAGCTTACTTTAAGCAGTTAAGAAAATGAAGAGTCAGCACTGGCACTGAGAGAAATCTTCATGTAATAAAGGGCGTCTTCAAGCCTTTCCTAACTTCTCAGTCGTATGGGATTTACCCTGGAGATGATCTACTACACATACTTCCTTTAAAACATATTAAATACTAGTAAAAAAAGTAAAATAAGATGTTTACAAAAAATGTAGCAAGCACTTTAATGACTGTCATGTGCTGTCAGCTGCCAGTTTTTATGCCTTTTGCTCATTGTTACTCTATGACACTCCTTAGCTTGGCTACAACAACAACAAGCTCAGGTCCTACTGAGCATCTGACAACCTCTTCTGACAAAAAGCTGCTAGTTTTTGAGCAATAAACAGCTAATGTACCAAATTGCATTTAGGGCACTCCAAATTCTTGTCATGTCATTCCAGCAGCTTTACTTCTCTGCATCTTCTGATAGCTTACTGACTTTTTTCAGACCTACTATTTCCAGGTGTGCCAGGTGAGAAGAACACAGACCTTCTGAAAACAGATGGTTTGATAGAGACTGCACATTTCTGAAATACTCTTTCCTTCAATGGGAACTCACATTTCATTCTGAAAAACTGAAGTGTAAAATATTTTAGGAGAATCTCAAAAGATGAAAAATATCCTAGGCAGCATCTTTTATTCAAAACACTTACAGTTAACAAAAACTACAATGAAAATACCAGGATTTTATAAAATTTAAATAATGTGCTCTCAAGTTCACCACACAGCTGCAGAGAAAAGTTATAAGCTAGAAAGAATAGAAACTGCTCAATTTGGCAGTAGGACCAGAGCAGGAAGCCTTCTGCAACCAGGCAGGAGTGCTCTGCAGCAGAGAGATTTGTGGCCGCCTCCATGGCTGTTTGTATCTGATTTGCCTTCAGAGCACACCAACAACACTGCCAATTACAGAAATAGTTTTTGAAATGTGAATAGGGGTGCTCTGAAAACTGGATTGAGACCAATAACTCATTTTGCAGACATCTAGCTAGTTATTTGGATGTTAACGTTCTTCAGCCAGTAAAACCAAGACCGCATTTAAACCAGTACCCTAAGAGAGAGTAATACCATTTCCTCACTGCCTACCTCATCAGCCATCTAATGCTTCCCAAAGCACTAAACATTTTCAAGTGCAAATATTGCTATATCTTCAACTGTTGCTATGCAACACTAGGTCTTATATTTCCTAGAAACATGATGAAAATTGGAGTCCTGATCCTTAGCTTAACTACCATTACTCACCACCGTATCACACATGATTTGGATTATTACTCATTGAGGAAACCAGGCTATAGTCCTCAACAACTTACTTACAGAATCCAGGCTCTATTCCAATGCATTTTCACCCCTCATTTAATATTTAATTCTTCTTTGAACATGACCTGCCCTGCAATTTTAAGAGAAACCACCTGAGCTCTTAATTCAGCTTTATTATAGTCATTTTGCTTCATAATTACTCCCACAACATTACCAGGCATGTCTTAGGGATAATTGTGTTTTATGGTTCTAAAAGTTAGTGCTGCTGGAATGCAAGAGGAGTAAGAATACAGTGCATACACAGGGTTCTTAATGCAGCCCTTCTCATCCCCTCAGGAGAAGGAATCCCACCCCATAAACAATCCCACACACACATCGCATCTTCAGGCATTCTGGACAACAAATCACCTTATCAATCAGCATAACTCTCAGAAGTAACAGCAAGAGGGGTTTTTTTTCTTCCTAAGGCAAATTATTTGCTCCTCTGTAGACATGCAGACATTTTTAGTGACACTTCTGGATAACAGGCTCCATCAGATAGATGGTATACTTTTCGAAACAAGTGACATGGGCTGTTTGTTTCACCCCAAATTGGGGCAATTCATTTTGATAAGAATTTAATTCACAGTTAATACAGGTTGTTGGCATCTGGTTTTATATGAATTGATTGCACAGAGAAATCAGGTCAAGATCAGCTCTGGGTAAGAAGACTGACAGATCTAACGGTGAACTCTTGTCACTGCACATCAGCATGAAATTTAGCTACTCAGAGTATGGCCATGCCCCAGCAAAGACAGAGGATGTGTTATGTTTGCCCCCATCAATGCATTAAAAAAAAAACACCAACAGGTAGAAAAAGGAGAAGACTGGTAGATGCTTTTCCATTTCACCTGGGTAGACACAGCAGCAGCAGAGTCCTTTTCACCTTGACTTACAGCCATGTTTCTTGGTACTTGGGCTTCACAGTGCCTCAGTTAGGACAAGATTAGTCAAAAAGGAGTAATGATGAGACTGATACAGTCTCATATAAAGTACACATTTTATTAAAAAAATTTAAACTATTTTAGTGTAGTAGATTCAATTTATCAAAATATAATCAAAGATCAGGATCATTGAAAGTTCCAAGAACTGCACAACATTCACATTGTATTTACAGTATTTTCCAAAGCAATTTTCAGCAAATTGGTTCACCTAGTTTATCTCCAGACTTACTACGTGAGTGTTAATTTCTTTGTCACATTAGAAAGCTTGTAAGTGAAGCTGTCTTTGAAGAAAAACCATTTCAGTTCAAGTTAAAACTGCAGATAGGTTTTGAGAAGGTGAACAAAATTATGACCAGACCTCAAAATATTTGCTTTCAGATTTGGCATGTGCAGAGTGCAAGACTACGAAACTGATGTATGGCACAGTAGATTCATCTATCCTTTGCATAACGATACACTTAATACATATTCTCTTTTCTATTTACATTATTGTATAGCATCTGGACTAGACCATTTGAAAGAAGAGTTATGAATCTAATACAAAATGGACATTTCCCTGAACCTCTCAACTGCTTTCTGACAGTTCTGAGAGAGTCACAACCACAATGAGAATGAACAAAAATGGTTTCCGACTATTGAGAAAAATCAGTTCACCATTAAGCAGTTTCATCATATAAAGCTCTTTATTCACTGAAAATTACGGGAGTCAGGTCCCAACTCACAAAATCAGCACATAAAACCAGCATGTTTATGCTGTTCACTGATTTTAACCAGTGCTCCCAAGCCTAAGCATTAGGAAAAATATCATGACACAAGAAAAAGGTGGGGTTTAGCAAAGGAAATTCTGAGGGGTTTTTATTTGATCTTCCCATATTCACGTTTTTCAGTAATGACAAGGGCAAGGAATTACTGGCACTTGTGGAACTAATGCTGCATCTCCCACAATCACAAGACTTGGAGATGAAACTGCAGATATCAGCACAAGCAACTGGGTAAAATCTCAACAGCTACCAGAACTCAATCAAAGCATTTCAAGATCCCCATCACAGCCACTAGCCAGTAGCCACCTGCAGGTGACACCACACTCCTTTGTGACCCCTTCACACAGCATTAAGTGCGCTCCACCACCCCCCTCCCTCCATGGGTCCCATGGGATGGTTCGTGGCTCAAGTTTACAGTGACCAGCGGAAGAGCAGGAAGGTGCACGTTCTTTCTAAGGCATCTGGGAACAGCAGAGGACATCAAGAAGGGGGAAAGGGGAAAGAACAAAGCCAGGAAAATAGAAGGCCTGCAAAGTTTGTTGTTGTCTTCATTTAAACACTGCAACATGCAGAACACTTGGAGGTCAAAAAACTCCAAAACTCCTGCAGACTGAGACTGAGTCTTCAACTCCACTAAAATCTGTGTTTGCCTGAAGCAGTTATTCAACTTCAGCAGACAAAATAAAGTGAGCCTAGAAAATTTAGTTCTTCTTTCTGGTGATCTGCACTTCTTTGAGGTTTTGTTCTTTAATGTGGAAATAGGGATTTTTGTATAGCTTGAGGTAACTTTTGTTGCACAGAGGGCACCATTCAGAATTTTTTTTTTTTTTAATAATAAGACATGAATATAACATTTTTTAAGAAAACCAGTAAAAAATGCAAATGGCATTGTATAATTGTGTCTTTCTGAAACAGCATTGAGAGAAAAAGTGTTTTAAACCACCGTTAACTATCAAACTTAAGTTCTGCTTAACAGTAGATAACAGAACCTAAACCTGAATTTTTGTACCAACTGAGGAAACAGTGGTGGTTTTTACATGGAAATTATTGGAACAGGAGTTTGGAGTTCCTACCAGACATTTAGAACACAGAATACATCATCACCTAGTATGTTAGGAGTAGAGAAGGGTCCTCCTTACACTCAGCCTCACTTCATACAGGTTTTGTTTTGAAGCAAATTACTCTGTACTGTGCTTTGAAGGACATTGCAATGAACCTGCACTTCATTACTAACATCAAATTTAGAAAACTATTGGGAAATTTCAGACATAAAAGTTATTAATTCCTGTATGTGTTCGTTTTGTAGGAAAATAGTGGCAAAGAGCTGCTAATAACTTCTGGCATCTGATCGAACTACAACTTGGAACCCTCCAAAATCTTTTAAAATACCTAAGTATTTAGCAAAAGCAGCAAATAACCTCATCAAAAATGAAAACTGATGTACAGCTCTGACAGCATAAATCTTCAAGTTAAAACTGCTTAAGAGAAAGATGGGAGAGAGGGGTCACATTTTATTTGAGGAATGCCCTTGGCAATCTTTCAGCAGCTACAGCAAAAGGACGAGGCTCATTTTATCCCACCTTCTTTAGCAGTCTGTGAATACCACTGAAGGCCTCTGATTTGTGCAACTGAAAGTTACTCCATCTTTCTAGTTAGCCTGGAAAATGCCTCCAAAGTGTGCCATCTCCTTCTGCACGGCACAGAGCTAAATCAGTCCTCAAAGTCCTCAGCAAAACAGATCTACCATTTCATAGAGGCTAAGGCCAGGAAGGACTGTTCAACCACCTAATCCCAACTCCTGCATTGCATGAAACGTTACATTTCTCCCTCAATCCCACTTCAAGCCCAATAGCTCTTTAAGACATGTCAGAAAATGTTTGTCCCACAGGTGGAACGCCTGTATTACAAAGACAGCACTGATGCTGTAACCTGATGGAGAACTGACAACCTGTGACCAGAGTCCCAGCACAGGGGTGAGTACCAGCATACCTGATTTGGAGAAGAGAAGAGCATTCCTTCTAAAGTCCAAACCATATGACCACATGGGTAAGAAATGCCACATCTTCACAAAAAAACAGAGTGCTCTGTATAACCTCCAAGCTTTGGCTGTCCCACAGAGCACCTCTGCTGCTGAGAACTTCTGTAGCTTCTGGGAAGGGCAAGAAAACCCAGATAGAAACCCAACTCAAATATATTTGGCCAACAAACATCAGTTGCACTAAATTTTGGCTTAGGCACCTGAGTCCACGTGCACGCAACGCTCACAGACACAGAGTGCAGAGCCAAGAGGGTGTAAGCACTTTTGTGGAAACACAAGCAGTTCTGTTTTCTCTGTGGCCCACCAGAGAACAGGAAGATGTGCAGAGGCTCAGATCACAGCCCATGGGACAACTCACTGCTCCTGAAAGGAGTGCCACGACTACCAAGACCACAGAGCCTTAATAAGCCTAGCAGCGCCTGCAAAAAAAAGGCCACAAATGGTGAATTCAGGACTAAGCAGCCAAGAATGCTGATTAAAAGGTTTATTCTAAAAGAGTGCTTCTCTAATGTCTGTGTGCTATTTATGTTGAAACCCAGCGGAAAACTGCAAAGCAAAGCCTGTATTGGGAAAAACTTAACTAAATAAATAGAAAAATCACAGATAGCTCTAAAAGTACTTTTATGGACTCACCTAAGAATTCATCGTGATTTAAACCAGATTAAATCTATGAAGTTAAACAACTCTAAAGAGCATGATTCCTCAAGGATTATATAACAATTATTTCCTGACATTTAAAAAAGGGGGAAAAAGGAAAAAAAGACTGAGTAAATAAGCAGTGCATGCAGCCCTGTTTCATGAAGTTGAATGGCAATCCACCCACTGATTTTCTTAATCAGAATAAATTTGTTTTTTCCTTCAGACTGCTCTCACATTTCTCTCATGCTTCTCACAGTATTACAGTGACCATTACTGTAACCATCACTTTTGCTAGATGAAAGAGCAATACAGGATTCTACCACTGTGAATATAATAGACTAAAAAAAATTTTAAAAAAAGCAACTGCAACAAAATGAAACAAACAAAAAGACCCCAACACCCTTTCAATTGCTAAGCATCTTTCTTTGTTTCCTGCCTTAGGTGCTGCTCAAATCCCTCTGAACATCCTGCCCTCTCCATTCACCTTCTTTCAATTGACAAGGCAATTTAGAACAATTTGACTATACAGGATCTTCTTGCTTCTGTTTATTCAATCTCCTCTTTTTCTGTGGCTCTTGGACAGAAAACAAACATGCCAAGCCACTGTTTTCTCTTAATACTGTTTCTTCTCTCAGTGTTTGCCAATTTTCCCAGTACAGCAAACATGTAGCATTATGACTACAGAGCATTTTATTATTTGCTATATTATAGCAAAGAAAAACACCATGAAACCTTTGTGCCCTCACATTTGAATTCACAGGTCCTGTGCCTGTGTCCCTCCCTCATTTTTCTTTCGGAACTGCAGCTGGACAAAGGAAGAAAGGTAACAGCTTTGTATTTCAAAGAGAAATGAGGGTCCCCAGCAGGCTCCTAGGATCTAAATCATAAATTGGCTGGGAAAGGACAAGCAATAGTAGTGTGAACCTGCAACTCTCATGTGTCTTTCGCTTGGAACAAGCAGAGGCAACCCTTATTGTGCCAAGATGCTTATATGCTGTAACAGGAGCAGTAAGCAAACCTCCTGTCTGCATTCCCACGTCTCTGGACAGTGTCAGAAGTGCCTTGTGGTTCCTGACCATGAAAAGGAAGGACATTCAGAAACACCTGCTCTATCTGCCCTGCAGCCTAAAGCTGAGTGTTGTCAAAACCTGACGGGTCACTACAATCACTGCTGGTGGCAGCTGCTAGGGGGTACCACAGCAGTGCCCCCACCATGCAGCAGGGCTGGTGCACAGCATCAGGTGCCACAGGGTCACCTCCACATCAGGAAAGCCCCAGCACCTCCATCCATTCCAAACACAGCTGAGCAGTGCCTCAGCTCCCCCCTTAAACAGAAGGGCTTCATTCTCCTCGACACTCACACAGAGCACACACATTCAGTCTCCTGCCCATTTCTGTATATGATTCCTTATACCCCCATCTTGTGGGCTTGAGCTGTTCTAACAGTATTTTAGTGTCGGTGGGGGAGGGTAGTAAATGAAAAAACAACAGGCTCTGCCTTTTAAGAAGAAAGAAGATATTCCACCCATCTCTGAGGGGATGTAAGGGGACACTCTGTTGTCAGCTTTTGGAGGCCAGGTCCTTTTTGGATAGAAGGAATTTCTGACTTTACACGGTCTTGGAAAGGCAAAATAAATATTTTCTAAAATATTTTTAAACATTTCAACAATGAAAAAGTTCTTCATATTGTATTCCACAACTTTTTCTTGCACTTTCCAATTCGTTGTAAATAAAACTGCTTTGAATTTTATGCTGTAGTTAACCAACAGTATTTCTGAGGTTAACAAAAATTCCCTTTGCTGCCAACGTACAAAAATTGTGACAATTAGCACATTGTGCATAGCACAATTCATCTGGCCCTTCACAGGGCTGCCAGACAAATTCTGGGTGGCTGTTTGCATTAGCGCTTATCAACAGCGCTGACAAGAGATGCCGGGCGTCAGCAAACACCTTCTAAAACATGCTGCAGTTTGGCTGCTGTTTCTACCTGTCAGCCACTTCTCAGTGAGCCCTTATCAGGAGAAAGAACACTTAATCACAGCTCTCCAACAGTTAATATTAAAGGAGAAGACAGAATGACTTCTGGCAAATTAAAGTCAGCTGAATTTATCACCCTTTTCCTCATGGCCACACTGTTTCCCAGACCAGGGTGGGATAGTTTTAATCCTTTGCTTTAAGACAACCACAGGATTTTTTCTCCCTTTTCAATTGCCTTTTCCATGAAAGTCTGGGGTTTAGCAAAGAATGATCCTGCAGAATTTTAGCTTGCAAATGCAGGATCTTGTTTCTCAATCCACAATTTAACTAATGCTGAATACTTACTACAAAGATACAGAATCTACAACATACTAAAGATATAAAATTACTAAGCAGCACCACATTCTGAAAAATATTCACCATATTATTTACTTAGTAGCTAAAAATTACTCTTGGACGCATCAGAGATCCCTTAACACAGAAATATCTTAAATATTATTATGTTCATATATAAATAATGCATAATAAGATCTCAAGGAAATATAATATGTAGATATAAGATCTATAATACAACATCTTATGGAGAAATTGAATAACAGATGAGGTCCTTCCGGGGCTGTGGTCCTCAGACATGATGCCTTAACAGATTTTCAAAATATTTCAAATTTGTCCTTTTAAGAAGAGGAAAAAACCCACATGTCTAAATGTGACCTAGGTCTCATTTTCCTTCAAAAACTTCACAGAAATTTACGACAGAAAAAATGCCTATGAATTTCTACTTCTTCCTTCCTTTACTACTCCTATCTCAAGACTAAAACCCTGATCTTCCCTCCAAATCTCATTTTTCCACTAATATTTTCAAGAAATTACTACATCAACAGCCTGACAAATGCACTCTTGAGAGGTGTGAATGACAACAGCCAGGGAGCTGGATTCGAACTCTGATAAATCAGTCTGAGAAAGATTCTGAGACATGCACAGAATTGCAAAATTCATTTTCTTCTTGAATCCATTAGCAGATCTGAATAAAATAGTTCTGACAAACGTAGCACGTTCTGACTGACCACAAAAATATTCAACATTGAGATGTGATCTGAAGGCACTCCTGGAGCTGTACGAAAATAAACAGCTTCTTACAGCAATGTTTGCACTGGACAGACAGAAAACTAGAGGTAAACTTTCAAACCACAGCATCCACATGCTCTGGATTCTGTAGCTTCACTGCTCAGCATAAGCACTAAAACAGCATACCAGAGATGCGACTAAAGGATCAGGGTCCACATCTGGAAAGTGGGGCTGGGCCAGCTCTACACGTCCTCTCTAGGGCTCATCTCTGCATCCCACAGCAGTGCTGTGGGCTCGGCTGCCCTCCTACCCGACAGTCCTCCCACTGCCAACAGCAGTTTGCTGTGATTTGTTAGCAGAACAGTCAAAGGAGAGGGAGGAAGCTGTTCTATTCAGGCAGAAATCAAGCTTTTCTGATTGTCTTGTCCTCAAAACCCAACATGCATTACATATCTGAGGATAGTGCTGCAGCAGTGATGACTAACCTGGACAGCTGCAATATTTCTGCTTACTCAAAAAGAACCAAGAAATTGCCATGAGAAACATCACAGCAGATCAACATACAGAAGCATCTCAATGAGGAGCAAGATTAATTTTAAATAGGGCTAAATAGTTAAACAAAAGCAAATATGAAACAATAAAACGGACAATAAGGAAAACCGGTGTATGTAGTGTAAACAACACTAAAAGGAAGTTGTACCATAAGAGATGTGGAGAAGGAGGATGGCTCCCTTCAACCAAACAACGTATTAATCAACCATGCAAAAGATTTTTGTTTGGCTTTTCTTCTATTTGCATGGCAAGTGCTGCCTCTCTGGTGTGAAATTCATCCCAAGAGACTGCACAGAGCATCCCCAGCTTTCTGCTTCAGTCAGGAGCACAAATCACTACACTGCATAAAGAAGGCTCCCACCCAAAGACTCCACATGATGCTACTGACTTTGCTGTTCATGATCATCTTCCTGCTTTTTGGGACACAAGGAGATAGCAACTGTGAAGTTATCAAAACCTTATCTTCAGATTTCTAACCTGTTTTTAAACAAAGGATGGACCAAAGATTAGGCCTAAAATAGTTAATGATTTTCCTACTATAACTGTGCATGTGCTGAACTACTACTGTATTTTTCAACTGACAGAATTTCCCACTATGTACTATTGAAAAAACTGCTAGCTGTCAATGAAGAGGCTACAATAACTCCAGAGAGCATTTCTGCTGCCTGAGAAAAGGATCAATGTGATTGTGAGTGAACAGTCACAAAAGCGATTTTAATAGGGTGCTGGGCTACTGAACTCCAAACCTCATGCAAGAGGCACAGACAGCCCCTAGAAATTTCAATTATCAGTGGTATCTGTGGCACACATGCAAGCAGCACTGAGTTTACTTACACATTGCTGCCAGTGAATCTGATGAATCTGATTAAATTTATCAGGGATTCCTAGAGAGAATGGATCCCAAATGAAGTTATACAGCTACAACTTCACCTAGGTAAAACACAGAGCAGAGTAATAGGTAGAAATAAGGCTCTAGCAAGTTGAGGATTTTTTTTGTTGTCATTCAAAGAACCATTAAATGATGGAGAGCTGACATTATTTATTAATTGGGTTGTTAATTTAAGAATCTTGCTAGAGAGCACCCATAAGACCAAATGCTTGTGCATAAACATTGCACTGTAAGTAGAGAGTTTTATTTTGAAGGAGGTTCTTGCAATGCTAATCCATGATTTCCAATTAGAATTAAATCCTTCCTATGCAGAAGACCTTGTTATTAACATGCACAAAGTGCACCAAAGTTGCTCATAAAATACGTATTAGGAAATGGCACCTTTCAGAAAAAGAGCATAAAAGCTGTGCTGTAATGGAAGTTACTGATTGTGCCCTCTGACAATCACTATCATGCAAGGCAGAATTAGCAAAGATATTCACAGCTGGAGCATTCCACCAAGATGAACAGTTCCCAGTGCAGTGTTTCCCCTGTTCTCACAATGCACATTTCTCACCCTGTCTGCCAGAATTCAGATCTGTTTTAGTTACAAGACCATCTGCTTTTTGAAAGGCTTTTTTTTTAATGACAGATGGATGAGGCTCAAATTCTTGTTGTAAACCAGCAATGAAATTTTACAATTCATTGTCTCTGCTGCTTACTGTCTTGCATTAATTACTTGAAAGGAAGAACTCTCATGGGGAGAGACAGTTTTCCAAATGCATACAATTTTTAATCCAAAATAAGCATATAAAATAAATTTCTGATGCTTTAACTACAAATAGCCTAGCTTCAGGTTTGTAACCTAGTTCTGTAATCCTGTATTGGCTCAGGTTTCTCTTTCATGTCCCAGAATAAAGGGATGTGGAAGCAGAGGGAGCACTTTAAGGAGCTATCTACAGTGTTATAAGCATCATATTTTTCCCTCCAGAGTCTCGCAATATCAACTGGCTCTTTCAAAGTCTTAGCTCTTCAAGTCTGATGTTTGCAGAAGAGACTCACTTCTAAAAAGCTCCCAAAAACCCCCAAAACAATAGACTTCTAGCCCTTAATATTACAGGAATAAAAACATTTAAAGTTGACAGACAGATATATGGGTTTTGCTTAAAATCTTCCATGTTTAAAAAAACCTCTCCATTTTTATTTTCCATTTAACACCATTTTGCAGTGACAAGCTTGGAACAGTAAACAAACCTCCAGGATCCCACTAAAATAAAGTAAAAGGGTCCTCACTAATACCATGCCAGCAAGTCTGGCAAGCCTTGATTTGCAAGCCGTAAATTATACATCCACTAGCCATCAGCTGCCTGGTATATACCTGAGGAGAAGGGAAGGGTCAGGGAGTGTGTCACTGAGAACAGCAGGATTTGGGGGCCCCGTTGCTGACCGCAGCTGTATCGGGTTTGTGCCCTGCTTCCAAATCAGGATCAGGATGTTGCCTCAGACTCAGCACTGCTTTACTCTCTGCCCCGTGGTCAGGGACTGGGATTAGCCACCAGCCCTTGCCAGGCATGCACGTCACCCCAGATGGGATGCATGCCTGGGTTAGGGAGAGCTTCAGGCTGAGCCCCGTGTCGCTACTCCGCTGTAACAGGAGCCTTAATCTGTGTGTGAACAGGGCATGGAGGGGAGGAGAGCCAAAGAAGAAATAACCGAGCAAAACGCTGAACAATCCTCTAGTTTCCATCCCGAGTTATGCCACAGACCCATTCCACCTGAGAAAATGGTGAACTACGTGTCGTGTTTACATTAATTTCCCAACAGTAAATTAGTGGTGCCCAAAGAGCTGCAGGCACCGACCGACCTCGCCGTGCTCCAGCCTCACAAGCACGCGCTGCCAGGAAGGGTCACGTCCGGATCCCAAACCAGGCACAAACGCTGCAGAAAATCCAGCCCAGATCAACAACATTTGGAATCTCTGTCCTTTATTATTCGTTCACTATGGCTCCTTTGTAGGCTTCAGTCTTGGTTTCAATGAAGCAACTGTTTTGAGAAAAGGAGGACAAAAAGAGAAAAAGAGAAACTCTAAGAAGTAGGGGAAGCATGACAGCAGATATGGAAGTTGAAAAATATCTAACAAGTGTTTTGCTCCTGTTACTTCTTGATTTCACAGAAAAATCAAAAGCAGATGCTTTATTTACTGTTCTTATAGTACTGTCTACTGTGCCTTCATCTATTTCCTGCTATTATTCCCATTTTTCCCCTCTCATTTACTAATAAAAGAAATGAAAGACACAAATAGTATAGACATGGAAAAGAAACAGACAGCTGAGACATTTTTCATCATGTTAAAAATAATTTTCAAGACAAAGTCCCTACTAACCATGTTCTTCTCTGAGAGTAAATAATATAATTACTCATCAAAATCAGTACACTCTAGATGCTGCCAAGCCTTCTAGAACTACCTGGTTTGTGGGGGTTTTTAATATTTTTAAAAACCCCACCCTAAACCCAAGAAAGTACATTTTATTTACACAAGTATTTTCCAGCATTTCCATGATGACTGTTCAACATTCACATCCACACTGGAGCGATAACCATATTCCATGCATTCTTTTTAAATCTTGATTATTTTAACAGAAAAAGAACAGGCCAGAAGGAATCTCTGTATTGAAGACATTTGTCCTGAAGTCATATTGGACCCAAAGTAGTCAGGACTATGTATTACAGAAGCAATTTATTTAAAATTATGATAGCAATAAAAATGGTACAGAGAAAAGCATCTGAACATCACTGACAAACCTGGCTGCTGTAACATTTTCCTCATGTTATGTGTCGTCATCAAAATTCCAGCACTGATTTTTTTTTCTGAATGCTAGGATATGCCAAAGGTTAATTTTAAAACAGCACAGTAACAGATGTTAACAGATACCTGCTATATTTTGCAATGTTTTCTTGTGCATCACACTGCTCCACCACACGTTCCCCTGAACCTGGGTGGCACTGACAGCCCTGCATTCTGCTCTTTGCACCTCACCAGGCATTTTCAAGAAAAAACTTGATAAATCATCTCTTCCTCCCTCAGCACTCAAAAGCCAAATAATCTCTCGATCCTTCATCAATGGCTCAGTACATGGCAGAAACTGGAGGGGAGACTCCCAGTGTTCAGCAGAGGATGGATGATACTACTGACCTCCCAGTCTGTGGCCAGCAATCAGAAAAACATCAGGAGGTTCACAGCACATCCGTAGACCCTCCTGAAAACTAAAAAGCTGTAGGAATACTTCAGCCCCAGAGTTAAGTGAAAGGTTAGCAGTAGAAAACCAACCAAACAGAAAATCCAGAGAGAAACTGGTGTGTTGACATAAAACTGGGAGGGAGTTTTGAGGGAGAATTTAAGGCCTTTCCAACAATAAACATTCTGCAGAGGAGTGCTGGCAGTGCAAGTTGGGATGTTTGCTATTCCCCTGAAAATGGTGATAGATAAGAGAGGAACAAAACACCTCAATAGAAAATGCAGAAGTGAGGGGCTGGTCCCAGGTTCAAGCAACTGAAATCAGATATCAGACCTCAGCCTGATTTGGGCAGAAGGCCCTGCACATCACAACAGACTCACACCAATGTCAACTGCGCAGAAATAACAAACACCAGCTGATTATTAACTGGTGGATGTTGAGCAAATAAAACTTCCTCACAGAAGCAATGGGAAACCTCTCTATCCTGATACCCCCGTATACAGCCCTCATGTCTTACATTAATGGAATGGACTTCAGCTTCAGACTAGGGTCCAATGTGTTTCCCTAATCACTCTCCCCACTGCTAAAAATACACATTCTTTTACAGTTCTCACTGCAAAACTACCTACCCTGTTCAAGTTCCTGGGGGTCCAAGATCCACCCTTTCCTATTCACAAGGAACGTAAACATCCTTCTTGGAAGGAATAATCGGATGGTCAGGGTCCAAGACACCTTTGCAGCTCAAGATACCACCTCAGAGGAGGACTGGCTGTGTTAAAAGACAACATTCTTCTCTTGTCCTGTTAATCCTCAAGAATAGAACAAGGGAAAGAAAGAAAATATCACCTCCTCAGCTCTTGATGGTGGGAATCAACACCCAGCTGGGTGAGGACTCTGCTTCTCAGGCAACAAGCTAGGGGCTGTTTTCATCTTCATATGCAGATGCATCTGTCTTGAAAATGGGAAAAACCTCATTGCCTAAGGAGAAGCATGGTGCCCTGGGGCTCACCATGAGGGATCATACATCTACTGTGCTAACACAGCCCAAGTCATGCCCATGGCAAATGCTGTGCCCAGCCTCTCAGGTCGCTGTAATGGTAGATAGTGTCCTTATTGACGTTTCAGTGGAAGACACAGCATTTCTACAGCTTGGGGACGAAAGGGTGGAACTATCGTCTCAAAGAGCAGATAAATTTAGGTCTCCAATTAAAATAGACATCTTTATGATTACACCAAAAATGTACTAGGACAGTGCTGAGGGCTACAGAACTGAGGCTACAGTGAGTGGTAAATGAATCTGCTCCAGCACGAAAAAATAAGGCAGAACACGGGGCCTCTTCATCACAGCTCTCTTCAGCGTGTCAAGATCCAGGAGCTCCTAAGAACTATATCTTGGAGCACAGAAGAAGGTAAAAAGAGTCTTGTAGTACTTGGTTTTACAGGCCATCTGCCTCTCTCAGGATGTTGCACTCTTCAGAAGAATAATTTGCAAAATTTACTTAATATATATATATCTAAAATGTTGCAGAGATAAGGAAATGCTCTCAGTGCCAAGTCTCTTGACTTGCCAGGTGTGAGAGGGAATCCAGACTGATAAAGATGTTCACACATATATGTACTTTGTAAATCTTTTTTTTTTAAAAAAAACAAGGTAGAACTTAAAAGACCAGCGGATTGAGCATTTGTTCAGGATGCAGTTTCCCCCCGTACAATTCAAGCACCTAGCAAGGACACCTGTGGGAAAAGTTTACAGTTATCCCAGAAGGCAAGGAAGGAAATTAATAAAAAGGAGGAAAGGGCTGATAAAGAAGTGCTGTAAACTAGAATGTTTCCTTTGATTTCCAAAGAAAGGTGAAAGCAGAAGAGAAATGCAGAAACCACACAACCCCAGAGACGCACAAAAGAACAAGGAGAGAAAACAGTCCTGAGAACAACACACTGGCAAAGGCAAAATCTGTAACGAAAAAGAATTCTGACTCATTTAAATGACTGAGAGAAAGTTAAAATTGTTTATCAGGTACATCTGTTTTGCTTATGCACACAAGCACAAGAAAAACAGGGTGCAAATGCCTTAGGCACACTATCAAGGAAAGTCAATTTCCAACTTGGGCACTTAAAATACAAACACCCAACACAAATATATATGCAGAGATAAGGACTCAGAAGGAAAACTTGAAGCAAAAGATACCAGGAGCACACACACACACACACACTCCCCACCACACTCAGAAAAAAAAATAATTTGAAAAGTAGAAGTGAAAAGAAAAACACCTTCTGAACATGCAAGTTTGTTAAGTGATGAGCATGTAATGCAACTAGCCAAATGCATGTAGTGAATATCCATAGCAGGAAAGTAACAATAAATAGTCATAAAGAATCACGAGATTCCCTTTAACACCCTCATTTTTATAGGATTGTCCAAATACAAGCCCAGGAATGGTGCCAGGGAGGGAGAGGTATAGCAGTGCCGGGTTGATGCAGCTCAAGCTGCTCAACAGCCTTCAACTCCAGCTAACCCAGCTACTGCAGTGGCTTCCTTTCAGCTCCTAAAATCACTGTACTGTGCTGGAAGAAAACTCCAGCTCAGTGCTGAGAATCCACACCAGTTCACACCAGGCTGGGAAACTTCCCTGTGCTGCAGCTCTGCCCTACCACATACCCATTCTCATTTGGAGATTAGGTTGCCTAAAACAAAACTATGTCATCTGGTATGACCAAACTGGTCAAAATCAGTTATTTGCAAAAACAAGAATCAACCCACAGTGAACACCAATCATGGTTGGTTCTGAATCAACTGACCCCCAAAGAATGTACTCCTGGGAGGTGCTCACACCATTAAAAATAACCATAAGGCAAATTACTACTGAACCATCTCTGCCCTCTTCTAAACAAAATTAATGAAGCGAATAATCAACTGTTGAAAGAGTTAAAAAAAAACAACCTGAAAAAGTATTTCTGTAAAGGAGATACAAAAGGTTGAAGTGTCACTAACCAGACATAGAGGGAAAGACTGAGACACCACCTTCCCAAACCCCACTTCAAAGCTTTGCTATCTCCCAGCTTGGGCTGGAAGCAAAATCCCAAATGGGAGGTAATTTTCAAGTACTAAACCTACTTTAAAAAAGTGCTTCAGATTCAAAGGTGGTGTCCTGCAGAGAGTCAGAGTCTGTCCCTCAGAACTATAAACACAGCAGTAAGGTGAATTTAAACTCAGCCAGTCTCAAGACAGCCAAAAATGAATGCAAAGTACGATGAATAGAAACAGCTTCAAATATTTGAGCTAATAGCATCACAGAACAGGAAGACAAGGTAACACCACTGGTCAGATCTCAAGATGAGAGGAGCAGGTTGCTGACATCATCTATGCAAGAGGCAAATAAGAGTACAATCTCTCCAGGGGCACAGATTGCAACCACAGACCTCAACATGTTTATTGCCTGAACAGGATCTGGTCATGAATCCAAGCAATCATTACCAATGTACTGATGGTGCTCTGCTGACAATGATTTCACAAGCAGCTTCACATCAACATGGATGATACAACAATTCACATTTCTTCTCAGCAACAGCAATCACCCACCACTGCTGCAAGTCCTCTCAGAGACGTTGCCCCAGTGCACCAGCCCTCAGACACCAGACAGCACACAAGAGCTCACAGACAGTGTTTTCAAGATCACAAAGTGGTCCAGTTTAACGAAATCACTTATTAGCCCTGACCATGCAGACAGATCTCTCAACCATGTAGTTCCCACCCCAGGGAAAGGCAGGACAGCAAGCTCAGACTTCCTCTGAATCTATGAGCCTCAAGACAGAAAAGCCTCTTCCTCACAATCCTCTTCTCCCAAACAAGATGATGGGACAAGACAGGAAATAATTGGTTAACAACATAGCTTTGAAAGATCATTTCCTGGGAATCAGTTAGTTTTTCGAAGTCTGCAGCATCTCTACCCATTAATTCAGACACTAACAGTGAATGTCCACCACTGGATAAGTGAGCTGGCACTTGCTAAAGCAACTAGAGTAGCAGACCAAAAATGTAAGTATTTGGCCTTGGGGAATTCAGAGAATCAAAATGCATTCTTGTCAGAGCCTAAATGAAATCCAAAAGGCAACAGTCCATCAGTAATCTACAAGTTTCCTAAACCAAAGGTCTGAGGAAATGGTCCCAGCATCAGACTGCATTATCTGCATAAAACAGGATAATTTTTTTTCAGCTCTGTTTAGTATATTCAGGCTTCAGACTGCCCAAGACAGTTCTTTGTTACAGAAAAAGCCAGAGAAAATATTTCTTTTCAGGTACATCTGTCCTTCCTGTTAAAGCAAATGACCAGATGCCAATGAATACTTTATTTGTCCCTCCTTTTGGACAGCTGGATTAATTCCTAGAGATTCCCCTTAGACCCATGGGACTTGGTGCCACGGCTGTTAGAAGGATCTAGGTCCAGAAGTCCACAGTTCTGTCTAATAGCTGACAACCATCCATAAAACCACAAGCATTGACATGTAAATATCCAGATTTATTCCCAAATATGAGAATCGTAAGCAGGGTTTTCTGTGTTTCAGCAAGACTCCCTAGCATACATAGTGATCTATACCCTGATAAAATCATAAAGAAAGGCCCAAGTCCAATTCAAGCACTGAAAACAGCCAAATGCCTTCCTTAGAGGGTCAAAGAGGAGGTCCCAGCCACCCACCACACCTTAGTTTGGCAAGAGGGAAATGATACAACTGGAGTACCACATAGAGAGTAGTTATTCCATAGAAGGTAGCCCCATCTAACAAATTTTAGCACTACATGGAAGATGTGATGGGGTTCACAGCACATGAAGGAAATCAACAGTGTTCATGGCAGAAAAAAATAGCTTTTCCAGAAATTAATTTTTTTAAAGAGAGAAGCAAGAGGGCATTTCAGATGCACCTCCTCTAACTCACCTTCCTCACCCCAATGCTTCTCTTCTATGTACATATATATAAAAAAGAGACAATGAAGGCACAACTCGCATCTTAGTGAGCATCTCCAACTCCTATCAGTTCTGCCTTCATATCCTCCCTATCCACCTAACATATAATCACCTCTCCAGATGAAACTGTCTCAAAGCATGTCAGAAATACACATGCATCCACCACTTCCCAACAAACCATCCCCCAATGTACATGATGCCAGGAGAGCGTGATAAGGCACACAAGAAGGGGCTGATGAGACCAGCCCACGTCACCAGGTTTGTGAAGACAAGAGATGAGGGCAGGCAGCATTTTCCATGCCGAGGATGAGGTTTCACTTACCCAGCTCTCTACAGGGGAGTGCCACGCTCCAGCGGGGCGGCTGGGTGGCTCTGCCATGAGGCATTCCGGGGCATCACAGCACAGGAACTTCAGGAAACCTAAAACAGGAAAAAAGTGAGCCATGAGTGAATGTGCCAAAGCCCCTTTGGAAACCAGCAGTGGCGGCCTCCCACAGACAGCCACAGCTGAAAACCCTGCAAACAACACATCATCGAGGCTGACTAACCAAAACATCGTTTATTAAAATGCAGTTAAAGCTGGAAGTATGAGAAATTTAACAGCTATTCACTTCAGAAAAATATTGCAATGATTTCAAAACCAAATATTTTTAACCCAGCAGAGATGCCCTGCAGCAGCTGGGTGACAGCAAGGAAAGAGAGTCAAATCTTTGAGTCCTATTCCCCACCCACACGCACCCACTCCCTTGCAGTTGTCTCTGATTGGCAATGTGATTTTTCCTAAGATTAGAACACCAGGTGGGAATTGCAGGGGGAACAGTCTCTGTCCACATAATGAATACATTCCAGAGATGGGGAAGCTGCAATGACTGTGATTGACTTTGGTACAGATCGACCTGCAAAAGGATATCAAATGCTGGACTCTGGGCCAACTGGTCCCCTAAAGTTGCAGGCAGCTTCCAGGTGGATCACACCCTCACCCTTTTCCCAGGCAGAGATGCCTGCAGGGTACATCTAGGCTGAAGACAGGGAACACACACTTTGGACAGGTGAGTAACAGCACTAAGATCCAGTCATGTGCAGAAATAAAATCCGAAAGTAGCCACAGAGGTGCTTTGTAGCCATGTAATTGTGCATTATGCAAGACAAAAACTGCAAACCTTTAAATTTCTAGCTGAACTGGCTTATGGTATAACCCTTTAGACCTGATTATATTATACACTGCACTGGCAATATTTAGATACTGTATTAGCAATAGATCAAACCACAATCATCCACATAATCAGTGTTATACTTTTCACACCCAGGTCTTCTCTCTACTACTCTGCCATAAGTTAGCAAACAAATGAGCCAACTTCTTAAAGCATCAGCTACCCTTTCATCACAAGGCAGAGCTGACATATGCCCAAAGAAATTCCAAGCTCCTGGCATTTGTAAAATTTTATTTCAGCTTTATTTCACTGATATCCATGTCCAAGCTTTATCCATTTGTTAGTTCTAGTAATTTCAAGTAAAACATTCTATCTAGAAACAAGAAAACAAAAAAGAACAACATTACTTCAGACACTCAAAACCAGTAGGCATTTAAAGCTTATCAATGCGATTAATGTGATTTAGGTTCAAAGTGACAATATCCTGAAATAATGACCGTTATTAAAAGCACACCAAACAATTAATGTGGATCTACTGAAAAGCTGAGATGTAATTATGCACTTTGCCCTTTAATTTGCATCTAAGTGGTTTAACGGATATTTTCCAAACTTAAAGACAACATTTCATATTCACAAATCCTTGTAGGCTGATAAACACAGTCTGTGCTCTCTCAAAATTTCAAAACAAAAGTAGTTTTAAGAACACTGCTTAATAGTAGGGAATCATTGGTCACATCTGCAAATGGCTGGCCCCATTATTGAGCTTCAAGCTTCCCTAAGAGAAAGCAAAAGGCAGAATCCCAGTGCCTCTGCCTCTCCTTGCCCAGTTTCCCATCAAAAGGCCGTGGCACTTGCAAAATGTTCCAGTATTGCCCCCACATGAAGATGCATAAATGGCATTTTTCAGAACAAGCCCAGACAATCTGTTAGCAAGAATCACAGATTCACATCTAAGATTGAAAGGGCCAAAGTACTTGAACACGTACAAATAAGTGAGCCAGGAGAAAGAAAAGGAGCCAGAGAGAGTAGCTGAGTTTATGTCTCCAGAACTGAGAATAGCGACACTGCTTATTTAAACCTGAATGCAGTCTATACAATCACTACTGGCAAAATCAAAATCTTTTGTACACGCTATACTTGATTAAATTAGGTTAATTTTCACTATAAAATTGAAAAAGAATTACTGATTAAAAAAAACCATAAAATATCCTTTATCTAAAGAGTGCTGTAGTTGGAGGAGAACATAGTTCATTCTTCATACAAAACAGAAGAGACTAAATTGCTTGAACACAAAAGATAACTCAAATTCATCTACCAAGTTGTACCCAGCAACTCTGTAATAATTGCATACAGAACACAAACATGCTTTGTTGAGAACTCACAATATCTAATCAGCTATAATTCTAAATTTTATTTTCCATTTGCAAATTACCAAGGGAGCAAACTACAGAACAGGGATGTAAAATAATATTCTAGCTGGAGATATTTTGCTAACACATAAGCTTCTACCTACCCCTTCCCTAATGCCTGCAAGGATCTTCTGCTTCTGAACTTATTTCAATTGTTAGTTTCTCTTTGAAGGTATTGCAACTATAATGCAAGCAATGCTCTAATGAATTCTCAGTGCTGTGCTATCTTTCACAAACAGTTCTTTTACGTCATCTGCAAATTTGGATGCCGAGATGTTCTTGCTGTACTCATGCGCATCTCTGTTTCTGAGGAATGTCAATGTCATCATCAAGTGAGATGTTTCAAAGTTTCTAAACTTAAAAATAAAAAAAATAAACACACACAAAAAAAAGCCCCAAACAGACACCTTCTACGGGTTGAACGTTTACTCACATTAACCTCTTTTGGCACTTACCCCATCTCACCCTTCTCCACCTTCCCAGTTGCTGACTGGTCCTGCACTGCTCTCTGGAGCCAGGGGAGGGGGTCTGCAGGGTCTTGCAAGTGGCACAACCCAGACAGCACCACACCAATGAACTTCACCCCTCTCCCTTGAACTTCACTCCTCTCCCTTACAAGGTTCATCCTCTGAGTAAGCAGATTTGGTAACTTGCATCCCTCCCCAGACATGCCTCTGCCAACAATCATTTTGTCAAATTCACAAGTAGTCACCCCCATCCTGAACTCCCACAACACCAAGAGCTGCCCTAAAGACATGATGCACTGGGTACCTCAGCAGAAAGCAGATGGCAGTTGCCTCATGCTTGGAGCATCCAGAGACCACAGCTCTTACTGCTAAGGGACACTTCTGACATTGTCCTATGTCATGCCTTCCCCATGATGGCATCTGAATACATTTTGCCACCAATTAAGGTCCCACTGTGACAAGGACCCTTGTAGAAGGGCAGAGGCAGTGACAGCATAGCTTACGCCTTTGTCTCCTGCTGCAGCAGTGACAGGGGGACTTTTCAGCTGCATCTGTACACTGAACTATCCAAAACTAATTTAAGTAAGTTAAAAGGAGAATATTATAAGAGGAGAACAAAAGGCTACTTTTCATAAGGTCTGCCTTATGAAACAGATTTCTTTGTAATAAGCCAAAATATGCTTCTTTGAGGCCAGCAGTCAAGGGAGCAAATACCTCACTTTTACCAACGCAACTGCAAGAGTCATGCCAAGCTCACTAAAAATGCAAAGGCAAACAAAAAGCCAGAAATCCCCTCTATTCCACAACATTCTGACAAGTAATTTACCAATTGATGAAATAATTAAGCCAAAATTAGCAGTCTTGTTGACACAGGTAACCACCCTGTGTTCTTCAAAGAAAAGCAAACGTTTCCAGGTTGTAAAAGAGCAATGACAAAAATGTCTCCTTTTGTGTAACCAGCAGTTGACAATTTTATACAATAAATAATGCTATTTTATAGTAGTAAGTACAACATCAGCAACAGAGTAAAGTTAACATATTAACACTGACAGAAATTATCTCTGTTCTCTATTAGTCTGCATTCTTTACAGATGGTTATTTATAAAAGTTAAACATGAAACCGAAAGGTTATCTATGGCCGTATTAGCAAACATCTGCTTGTGATTCTGATTTCATGTTTTCATGCTATTCTTGGAAAAGCAACCCTCTTTAAGATGTACCAGATGTGATCAAGTGTTCTTAATCGTAAAATATTTGTTTCAGCAAGATAAAAGTTCAGGGCCAGGAAAGAAATCACATATTCTGAAAAGAGCAACTGCCTTACACTGCTGCTGCTGAATTCTCCAGAGGAAAAGTGTTTCTGAAGAGAGAAAAATGCAGTTTATTTAGTGTGCCACTACAGATAATTACTCTTATTTTTAAATTTGAAACATGGACTCAGTTTCAACTTTCAAGCAGAGAAGTTCTGCATTACAAGAACTGCATCACCTATTCACTCTCAGGCATGGGACTGAGACAGTAGCATTCAATCTCCAGTGGCAGCAGCTTAAGCAGCCTTCCACAGACTGACTTTAGAGATCTTGACACGCTCTCTAGATGGCCTCACCAAGATCTCTCCTGCTCACAAGAAAGAAGCAGTTAACTTTGGAATGGGAAGGTGTTGCAGGCAGCAGATGAGAGCTATAGCAAGCAACTCGAGGGAGTTAATGTAAACCAAACCAAGGAGAGATGGGTTGTTCAATTCTTTGTTACTGTCCAACTGTAACCTATTAACTGCCTAACCTATTTCCTAAAAATAATAATTTTAAAAAAGGTTTCTGGATCGTCACATTATTTGTTCATTATGTTTGATAGCCATACCCTTTGAATGAATAATACTGTTAATCCATACGAAATAGATATAAAAAGAAAAGAAAGGAAATTAACAACATAAAATAGAATATCTGAATATTAATTTAATGGCAAATAAAGAGATTAACAATTAAAATTAAATTCGAAATGTTAAAGCTTCTTTATGCATCTCAGAAAACCTGAGCTGCCCCAGTCTTTCAAGACTCACATTTTGCTTTTCACTGTCTTGCCCCACTAGTTCACATGCATCTTTAAGACTCAGATTAAGTCTCTGAGAAGGGAACACACTTCATGGAAAATCCTGGAAAGTACAAGAGTTTGACCATGGTGGCCATACAGAGAGGCTGGCAGATCCTGCCCCAGAGGAGTGGAGCCAGGATGCTCACCAAGCCTCTGCATATCTCAGCCATGATTTTCCTGGCACCGGGACAGGATTTTCATTTGGGCTTGTTGCCCAAAAAATATTTGAGACTTGAAGAAGATTCCTCTCCACCACCACACCAAGCAGGGTAAAAAACCCCAAAACTTTGTAAAAGTGTATTTTGCCCTCTTTGCTTCCCCTTCCACAGCACAAGGATTCACAGAAGGCACAAATGACACAGAAATCTGTTACCACACGGACGAGAGGCAGGTCAGAGAGCTGCTCTGTGAGAAGGGGGCTCTGCTGAGGGGGAAGTTATGCCTCAGTGAGCCATATAAAACATAGCTAATTGAACGGCATAATTCAATGTTAACTGGGAAGAGCCTGCTTCCACTTCCTAACCATGGACCAAACAGAGGTGGTGCCTGCAGACACAGAACAGAGCACACCTTAAGCCACCCATGCAGGAAGGCAATGGCTCAAGGACTCTTCCTGGGACAAACAGGCAATACAATGGGAAAATGCAAAGAAAACGACACAGTAGCAATGGAGCAAGGACAGATGAATAGAAACACCAGAAATCATTCATTTAAATCAAAAGCACAAGCAGATTTGAAATCCTTCCAAGTCTCTCCAGCTCTGATGTGCCCTTTTGTAAGCAGAAGTAGCTCTTAACATACTTTCTGCTTGAAATGAATTCCTCCTAATGGAACTCATTTCAATTTACAGCAGCACAGCTTCCATTTTGGATATATGAAAGCATCCAAATGGTGTTTCTCACACACCTCTGCACCTTTGACATCATTTCAGATGCACCCCAGACAGATGAACAAGTCACATACACACACAAGTGGTACATTAGCTACAGGGAAGAGGAACATCTGCATTTAGCTACGGTACCTTGAAATCAGTAACGTAGCCAAGAAAAGAACTGCTTTCAGCAATCAGATAAGTCATAAAGCTATTATTAATTCACATCGTTTCAGTCTCTGTTATTCTTTAAAATTCTTCAGGATAGAATCATTTACATTGGAAAAGCCCTTTGTGGTCATTGAGTCCAACCATAAACCTAACTCTGCCAAGTCACGTTTAACCATAGAAATTGAACCATAACTGCATGGCAAAAGCCAAAGAGCAAGAAAAACCTACCCTTGGTGAAAGTGACCAAAAGGGCATCATACACTATATAAGAGTCTTGATGGAGACACCTTAAAACTTTGTAGAAAGTTGTCAGTCTGACTACTCCTAGAAAAAGCAGAAACGACTCCTCAGCCAGCCGTCAGCAGGGCACAATTGAATTTGTCTTACCCAGTGCTCAATCCACCAGGAAAGACTTACTAAAAAATGCTTTTATTTAATGCCATCAAGTATACATCTCAAAATAATGTGAATAATTGACAAATACACAAATACATTTTCCCCTCTGTTCCAACTGACATCAATAAATCCAGAGTAAGTTTCCCAGCCCTATCTGGACCACTATTTTTCACACAGCTCTCAAATGAAAGCATGCCAGCAAGACCACTGGTTCATCAAGTGTTTTCATTTGAGTAGCACCACTAAAGAGAGGACAGTGGAAACAAAATATGAAGTGCTATACCCTCCCTCTATTTGCCACACTAAATTCAGAGTACCTGTAGATGGTAAAGCAGTAAAAGACTGGAAGCAAGTCTTCCCTCCAGTGCTCCTGTTACTATCAGCAGCAGAGCTGTATTGATGCTACAGCAGCAGTGGCAAGTTTTCAAAGAACCTGCAGCATGGTTCACAGGATGGTGAACCATGGTAAACCACAGGAATGCTTTACACAGCCAAAGAGAAAATCTTCCTTCCAGTTTCCTCTGGCTTCAGACAAAAGAAGCAAACTCTAAATCAAGACAATTCATGAGCACATAGGGAAAGGCAGATGCCATGTTCCTACCTGCACTAGAAAACTTCATGATTAAAAAGTTCATGTTGGCACAGCTCCCCTGCAGAATCAGCAGAGGATCAAGAGCACTCTGTTGATGATGCAGCACTGGACAAATCCAAATCTTACCTGCAAATGTAGCTACTCCAACAGTGAAATGCACACTACAGTATGTTAGTGAAGATAGGAGAATTTGCTGAAAGACAGACACTTCTATTTTAAAGAAAGATAATCAGTAATATATTATTAACCACGAAAGTCACTAAAATTTTATCACAACAATAATATCATTATTTCTTGTACTTAAAAATAAAAATGAGAGCTCGAAGTTGTTTCTTGCATTTTTAAAAACACAACTCTTAGTACCAAAAATGCTACTATTAAAGAGCAATTCATAGCTGAACAAAAACCAGTTAATGCAGTGTTCCACTAACCTTCAGAAAAGCTGTTAATATTCAGAATTCTGCACAGCAAGAATTAATCCTTTTAAAGTTGAATTTCAACAACAGACAACGGCATGTGTTAGCTGAATTCTATTTATGGCAATCATCCAAATATCAAATAAAGTTTTCCTGGCTGTGCTTCAGTCATCCCCATTCACAGCTGAAGAGTACTTTTATAAATGTAGACAGACAGTATAAACCCTGTTTCTTGTTTGCATCCAGACCTACACCTCTCAGAAAGAGAAAACATTACGTAGTAATTGTCACTTCAAGAAATGCACCAGTAATGACTTACTGAAAAGTCCATCCTATACAGCTGTAAATTCCAGACAAAAACCCAAGAACTAAAAAAAACCTACTAAAATACCACAGTGGACAAGAGAGAGCAACTAAGGAATGACAGAACTGCACATATTTGAATATAATAAATTGTGCTAAACAGTTAAAACACTTCAGCAATGTATTTTAAAGCCTTTAGCACACATAAGGAATAGAATTTAAAGATGCATATTTCTCTCATAAACAACACAAAATAGGAAGCAGTGGTGTGGAAATCAATCTGTTCACAAGAGCTTAATAAGTAAAATTAAAAAAAAAAAAGTTGCCATTTTTTAATCTCACAGCATGCAGGAAAATGAACTAAGCTTGTGTGTGGAAAGAATCCAAATTTGCTACGTATAAAAATTCAATTAAGAAATTCAAATAGCTTCACTTTGCAATACGACATTGTTGGATACAGTTTTTAAAACAATGGCATTTCTTTATTCACGATTCTATACTAAACTGAATTCTAAGGATCCTTAGTTTTCTCCCCATCTTCACATTCTGTCACTACAAAGATTTCGTTTCTCAAATGCTCAAAGAAACCCAAACACAGTATGGCCAAAGAATATCAATAACAGCTATTTATCAACTGCTTTAAAACATAGCTATGGTTTCAAAATCAAAGTTCACCAGAAACAAAGAGGTGATGCAGTGCTCCAGCCAGTCATGCTGGTTCCTTAAGCGCAATGTACCATTCAAATTCAGAGGTGCACGCAAGTCTGCTTGATCTTCAGTTTATTTTTGTCATCTCTTACACTTTCTGTAGAACAAGAAAGGCAACAGCAGCAATGTAAGAATGGAGGCACTTTTTCCTTTTGAGGCTACACCACAATATTTGACACGAAGAACTAAAGCATAGAGGTATTCGGATAGATTGTCTCTATATTGCAGCCATCTCTCAGGTTCAGTATTTTATTATGAACCTGGATGTGGAGGCTATGTTTGTGAGATTTTATGTGTTCTGATAGTTCCTAGCATGATGTTTAGCATCTTGAGCCCACAAACCACCTTCACATTTCACCTTTACTCATTTTAGTAAAACACTGTTATTAAAAGGTATTTCCTTTCATCATCCCCAAAGGTGAGAAATGTTTATTCTTATGCCACCATTTTGGTTTCTACTTAAAACTCAACTACTATGTTTGATAATAAATATTATTTTTGAAAAGAAGTACTGTTTAACAAATGCTACTTCGTGGCACAGTTAAAAGAAATCTATGCTGAAAGCCTGACTCCTATAACACCACTGCTAATAAAATCAAGTAAATGAAACAGATGTGTTGCATGAAAGTAATGCAGCTCAAGACCCTTGTATCACACCAGCTTCTCTCTCTGGTATCACAAGATCCCAGATTAAGAGATAAAACTGTATCGATGTTAAAAAAAAACATAAAGCAATGGGAGACAGCCTGGATGCTTCACTCATTTCATACAGTCAGATGGGAGCTCAAAGCATGGCACAGGAGTCCAGACTTCCTGCTCAGCTTTCTGTCACATTTAATACCAACAACTACTTTGAACATGCTCATGATGGAAGCTGGAAGGGGGGGAGTGGGGGTGGGAAGAGGATTATATGAAAAAATCCAAAACCTTTTTAGTAAGAGCCTGAACGATACAGCAGAAGCATGTCTGATGGACAGCATTTCTTCAAAGTAAGCTTTTATCAAGCACAAGGTGATACAATTCCATCTCAGGCTCTGCATCTACAGGCCCTTTGTTCTTTCAAAAAGCAACACTGTCAATGCACACCAAGCCTCCCTTACAGTGCAGATAAAGATAGGTGCAATGAAGGATGTGCATACTCAGCCGCAGGCAGACCTGTGTGATAAACACTGCACCTGAAAGGAATTCCTCAAGGAAATTAAGGTGCAGGTTGTTTCTAAAAAATAGGTTCTGAAACTATTAAGCAAATTCTTCTCCAAACATTCTCACACGTGGCTGTCAGGAGACAAGGAGGAACCTAAGCTGATGACAAAATATGAATGAAAGATTATTTTCTGTACTACAGAGCTAAAACACCAACAGAATTGGAGGAAGACAACAACAGAAATCAGGGTTGTAACTGCTCTGGAACTGCCACTTTGCGTAAAGCTCAAGGCAGGTTGCAATATATCAAACTTTACTATTTATTACCCCACTTCTTTTTTCTGATAGTAGCCAACTATAGGAAAAGAAACAAAAAGGTTTAGAAGAGTACTTCTATTGTGACACCCTCCAATTTCTGACAATTAGCCACAGACTTGTCACTTTCATCCTCCTGCCCCACTTCACAAAGCAACTTGCACTACTCTCTAAGTTAATGGTCACATTAGTAGGTCATGTTACCCTATGCACAAGAAAAGAAAACTGCCACAGTTATCAGAAGGTACTGAATTCTGCAGCCTCCTGTTTTCCGATCACTCTATAGTGCTACTATCAAAACTTCCTGATTCTTCTGCTGGAAGAGCTGCAAGAGGCAGATGTGTGCAGTACATCCCTCACTTAGCACTCAGCATTGCTTATCCAGCATGGCATATTCTATGAGCTACAAAAAGCAGGTAAGTATTATTACAGAAAGAAGCTAAGTGTTAATTCTGTTCCTGAGAACAGCTAGCATTAGTTCCAAAGTTCAAAACTAAAAACACCTATAAAGCATGTTAAGTTCCATCAGTCACTGGCTTGCTGGAGTTATCCTTTGGACCATGGAAACAAAAAAAGTTCTTTTGGAGAATAAATTAATAAATAAGTAAATCACCAAGCCCCAAATATTGTATCAATAATTCTCAACAATCAACAAGCAAATTGCCATCATTTAATATTTAATCATAGAAGAAAATGATGGTTTGATTATATGACATCTTTAGGACAAACAAAGCTATTCAGGAGACAACAAACATTTTTCTTGTTGTTTCCACATGACAGAAAGTCTCAGTTTTACAGTTACTCAGCTGTTTGAAACAAAAATCAGGGGGTTGGGATGACAAATAAAAAGTTCTGCTCATGCTTGCTGCAATGCAAAAATGCAACTTTATTAGTACACGAAAATTAGTTTGAAATTCTTCAAAATCAGTGCATCAACTAAATTAATTACACATTCAATCAGTTCAGATTTAGTACCTGACATTTGGTGAACTGTTACAGTCACAGTATTTCAGCTCTGCCTGGTTACAATAAATAGCTAACTTTGCTATATTTGAATGTTTCATGTGATATTCAACCACAGAATAACTAGCCTGGAGGTTTTAGGTTTTACACCTCAGTGATTTTTCTCCTACATTACTAATTTGATTGTGCAGTTGGGTTGGTTTATATCAAAAAAGACAGTATGTTTAATGTCTGTATCTTTCTAAAGTGAGTAAGGGGACAAAGGTGAGAAGATGAGGTTTGGGCTCAAGTTGCTACACATCACACTAGAAGTTACTGGACACGTCAAATCTCACAAACACATCCTTTACATACAGATCTATAATAAAATACTGAATCTGAGAGGTGGCTGCAATGTAGTGATGGTCTGTCTGAATACCTCTATGCTTTAATTCTGTATGTCAAATACCATTGTGTAGCCTCAAAAGGAAAAAGTGTCTGTATTTTTCATCACTAACATTGCAATTCTTCTTCTAGAGCAAATGGAAGATGTGGAAAAAATAATTCCATCAGGAAAAAAATTGTGCAAATCTTAAAAGGCTGAGAAACATTGAGCACCAGTAAACTGAGGGTCAGGAGGTCTTCTGTGTGTCTGAATTCAAAGGGTGCTTTGCACCTAAGGAGCTAGCATGACTGGCTGGAGAACCTGGTTTGCTCTGTATTTCTGGTGAACTTTGATTTTAAAATAATAGCTATGTTTTAAAGGAGTTGATAAATAGCTAATATAGATATTCTTTGGTCATAATGTGTTTGGGTTTCTTTGAGCATTTGAGAAATGAAATCCTTGTAGTGACAGAATATGAAGATGGGGAGAAAACCTAGTATCCTTAAATTAAGCTTAGTACAGAATCACAAAGAAATGCTATTGTTATAACAACTGTGTCCAGTAGTGTTGCATGGCAAAATGAGGTTCTCTTTGAAGGGGTGGACAACAGAACTTGAGACAGATTTTCACTGACTAGCTTACTCCACCAAAGAAAGGAAAGGATAAACAAAATTGTGGTTTAAATATTTACACCACTGTACTTCATATCTTTGAATCTTAATAATTTTCAGCTTATTTGATGCCCTTTGCAGATATTTGTTCAGAATTTTTTAAATGTCAGCCATAAAAATAAAGCGAGTAGGAAAAAGTACAACTTTATCCCTCGTTAAAAGTTGCCAGCAGCTCTCGAAGCCGGCAGCCTGCAGAAGAAAGAGACTCTTGTTCTCGCCCTGCACACAACGCCCCACGTAACCTTTAAAACTCCTCTGGACACATAAAATAGCATTGATGCTCCAGCCCCGGCGAACAGGAGGGCTCAGCCGCAGATGTCCCGGCGAGGACAACCCCGGCCCGGCTCCGCCCAGGGCGGCGGGGGCGCAGCGGGCCCGGGCACGGCAGCCCCGCCGGCCGGCGCGCAGCCACCGCGCTC
>VZRR01001082.1:126059-212234 GCA_013398015.1 Oreocharis arfaki | reverse complement strand
AGCGCCCCGCCGCCCCCGCCCCTCCTCTGCACACGAACCCCGAGTTAAGGCGCAGAGGATGCTGAGCGGCTCCTCGCTGTGCCACAGATCTCCTTCCGTTTAACCTCAGTGTCCCCTTTCTCTTCTCAGTCCTCCCGCAAACGCGAGGGGGATTTTCTCCTTCATAGACACAAAAAAAAAATTAAAAATTGAAAATCATTAATTGTTGTGCTGGATGCTAGTGAATGATCTAATTTTTTGTGAATGAAATAAAGCATTCAGAGGTCTGGTCTTTATTGAGCAGTCCAGAGACCAAGCTCTGTGCCAGAGGCTATAAAGAGAACCCCATAAAAGAATTGGTTACAAGACTCACGTTATGAAAAAACAAAAGTACAGTAATAAGATATTAATAGCTACCCATGGAGACCCTTGGTTTACAAAGAAAATTTGTAACATTTAGATAAACAAGACAACACCTTGAAAACAGTAAAAAATGAAAAGGTTAAGCTACCAGTAAATCTGCACCTACAAGTAACCAAGGAAGGCAGAGCGGCCTCACTGCATCATTTGGAAATTTTTGGATGTTATTGCAATTACAGTAGTAACATCAGAAACTAATAAATGGTCATGGGTCATTAGACACAAAAACAATAACTCTAGTCAAACAATTCCAGTGCATGCTGGTGCTCTGTTAACATTAAAGCAAACATCAAAAGGAGGAATCTCTCACAGACTGACCCGTCTCCAAGCTTTTGCCCTCAGGTTTTCCCTCAGTGAGCTCCATCCATTAGGGCCTAAAGAGGAGCTCAGACAGGAGGCTAGAGAGCAACTCCTGCCTTTTCAACAGCTGTGTCATTTAGCTGCTTTGAGGATAGTTAATGATGCTTATTAGCATGCTGACAGCTGATGTATCCATCATTAATACCTTTGGTGAATACACCAGCAGCTACACACTTGACTGTAACACAGATAAAGCCCGAGAAACTGCATCTGCAGTCAGTGAACTCTAGCTCAGTGGCACAGCACTCATAGGTCCGTTTTTCTCGGCACTGCCATCACTTGAAAAGAAAGGAAATAGCTTTATGCTTTCTTGCCCCCAAGGATGTTGGTTTGTTCATCCAGCTGCAGAGTTTTAATTGGAGACACATAAACAGACCTCAGCAAGTTACAATGCTAGGGTACAGGACAAATGGGTTTAGACTTACTTAGGCTGAGGAATTGCTGAATGTTTTTCTCATTTTCCTGCCAAGTGATGCTGGAAGTGCTAAGTAGGGGCTGAAGTAATTTGAATTCCTCAAATTACCACCCACAGAATTACCTAGTACATCATAGAAGAACCTACTAGGAAAGAACTGCTAGTTTGAAAGCAGCAATGTACAAGGTAACTTGAAACGCTGCTGAAAGTGCCTCAAATTAACCTGTTTGCCTATTACCTAAAATGCCCTAAAGTATTCATAATCAGGTCTCATGTTTCAGAGGAGCAGAGATAAGTCAATTAAACAGCTTTTCTAGCTGCACAACACAAACAGACAAAGCTTCAGGAGCTAGGTCCTGGTCTTGGCCTCACATAATGCTTTGCAAATGCTAGACTTTGGACTTCTTGCACACCCAATACTTCTTGCACACCCAATACTTGGCATTGCCTCATATGCCTAAGCTCCATGGAGACAGGATATAAAATATAATACACGCAGTACTTCCTCACTCTCTGCGCCTCCTGCCACGAGAAGTGCATTTTAGCTTGGATTTTAAGGCACCCAACTTCTCTGTGTGCAAAGGAAACAGCCCAAGCACATAGGTGAAAAACTTAAATCAGGGAACCTATCTCTCTTCTTCTAAAAATCAAACTGCAGAACCACCTGATAGGCAACAAAAAACAGAGTCAAGATCTAACACAGATGCACACAGGTTGGAGAAACCCAGAACCATAAAGCCATTTTCACTGTGAGGAGAGTCAAGCAGCAGCACAGGCTATCCTGAGAGATTTGAAACTGTATGGAGCCTGCACAGACACGCCCGAATCAAGCCCTAAGCAACCTGTTCTGACACCGCAGCTGCTCCTGCTGTCTGCTGGAGACCACACTTAAGACTTTATGAGGTCCCTTCTAGACTGATTTATCCCATGAGTTCTTTCCATACTTGCCACAACATGTCATGCCATTGGACTTTGATGTTATTCTAGCCTCTGGAAGGTACTGTTAAGGAGTCACACACAGATTAGTTAAAATTAATTCTGTGAACAAGCCTTTGTATCTTCCCATTTTCAAATCTGGCAGAAATTTTCCTTATTATTGAGAAGAGGCAACACAAGTGATTGCAAAAATAATATCAACAAGGTACTGCAGTTCTTCAATGTAATTTCTGAAGAAAAATGTTTGAAAAGCAATTTATGTATAAAATGCACTGTCTTCATCCAAATTTTACCTCACCCCAAAATAAAATAATGGACTGTTCCTACTGGAAACCAACCAGATAGTAGACCACAACTCTTTTCAAGAACAGAAAAAGAGTTTTGTTTGGAAAGAGTCACTAAACTATGAACTAGATCTTACGATTTTGTGATAAACTTTAGTTTTGCTAAATAAATAAAAAAAACAAACAACAAACCCTGCATTCTTTTAAAAGCCCTTATTAGGGAAAAAACGTTGCCTTTTAATGGCTATTTATTAGATACTAGCTGAATTTCAATAATGAATTGTAATTCAGCACCATATCATCTATTTATATCTGCCATTCTGAGCCAACTGCAGCTTACTGCATGATTTTGAAGATTTTGGCCAGGATTTCAGCGTAGTTGGCAAATGCAAGCTGGCAAGCTCTTAGGCAATTAAAGTCCTTGTAATTACTATACCACCACATACGAGAATGATAGAAATGGGTCTGGATGAAATACAGAAATCTTGTAGTCATGCTTATAGCACCTTCAATATTTCTTTGGTGATATTACAGTAGCATACTACAACTATCCCATCAGTCTTTAAACTGAAGATGTTTAAGTATTAGCTCCATGTTCCAATTATGTTAAAAGAGGATTATCCATACTAAAATGTGGTTTACTCAAACAAACATAACAATGGAAAGCATTTGCTCACTAAATGCATAATACATGTTCAGCCAAACTTCTAATTACATACTCCACGACTGAGTAACAAATACGTATAATCCATCCTTATGGATTTCAACATTAAGACAAATAAATTCAAGAAACTTCTTCCAGCAAACCTGTCCAAATAATCCCTGTACAAACTCATAGCAATAAAGGATAGAACATATTTCCTCATCACAGAACTCAGACTTTTGCCAGACAGAATGCTGTTTCCAAGGTAGGACTTGTCATTACTAAAGCAATATTCAGTCCTAACTATCTTGACAGTCCATGTTCTCTTTTACATGATCTCAAGACAACCTTGTTGCTTTTCTCCATTGGCTTCCCAATAGCCAAAAACATGATGCTGAGCTCTGGCATGCTTGTACAGAGCCTTCTATTTTATGCAATATGGCAAGAAAAAAGTTGGTTTAAACAGAATATAGTGAATCAATTATGAGGAAAAAAAAGTATTGCTATGTTTCACTTACAAAAACCTTCCTAGGTCAAAAAGCTATATACAATTACTTTTTAAAACTGTTAGTAAATGCTTAACTATAAGTAGTTGCCTACTGTGCTGTACATTATACCTGAGTAATGCAGCAAAATTGAATTTATGTGATATCATTTCAATGTACTCTAAAGAAAGTACAGAATACGGTAGTAACATCAGCCACTAAGTGAACATCACAAACTGTAAATTAAATGATAAATATGTATTTTGTTTCCCAGAAAATCTTCTCTGAAGCTTGGGACTCCAGCTAGAGAAAGGTCTGTTTAAACTCCATATCCAGACTCAGGAATAGAAGAGATGGAGCACCCATCAGCATCAGCTGCACCAGGAAAGGAGGAGGAGGATATGGGGATGGTTTTGGTCCAGAAAGCCTGAATCTGACATGATTAAGTTGCATTGTTCCAGAGTTAAGGGGTCCTACAGTCAGTAGCGCAAGCAAGGCTTCTTTCTCCATCCTCATAAAGGAAATTAAGATTTCAATGTTTCTTGTGCTCATATTCTTTTGGGATAGAGATCACAAGAAAACTGAATGAAAGGGAAGCACCAGGTAGGCAAGCTGAAGAATAAAACGCCAGCTTTTGTGAGTTTGAGCAGCATAAAGCTGTATAAAGCATCTTAGCAATACACAAACCCCAGAAGGTTTTGGTTGTGGTGGTTTGGTTTAAATTGCTTCTTTCATCAAATACTCATTGCCAATCACAAAGATTTTAAACACTCCTCTAAAACTCCATCTCAAAAGAATTCACATACATTTCTAGCAGTACTGACTGAGTACAAGGTATCCAGAGAGGCTCTGGAATATCCATCTTTGGAGATGCTCAAAAGTCACCTGGACAACCATCCCTAGGGGAGCCTGCTAGAATAGGGAGGTTGAACAAGACAACCTCCTGAGATCTCTGTCAATCTTAACCATCCTGTGTCTCTCAACCAAACTCCTACCAAATTCTACAAAGGCACCATTTCATGTCTCACGACACCCAAAGAAGGGATGTAGAAAAGTAAGTTTCCACTGCATCTCATAAGATCTAAAAGCTGATTTAGTCCATACTGCAAGAAAAGAAAAAAAGGGAAAAGAAAGAAAAAAAAAGAGAGAAAAGAAAAAGAAACTCACTCATACACACATGACTTACTACTTATATTTTAGGTGATTTAGGGCCTAGAGTAAAAAGTTGCATAATGCTACAGGAGGAAGGAAGAGATACAGGGAAAGAACCTATATGGTGACAAATACAAAAGCTACCCTGTTTCAAAGAAACACATAGTCCACAAGATTTTACAGACTTACCATGAAATTGCACAAACCCAAACACTGTATCAAGTGGTCTGGAGATACTCCAACCTCTCAGGGTTTTCTGAGAGGTTTTCAGTGGGGAACTGCAGAAGGGTTTGTTTCCCTCTCCCATCCAAAGAAATTGGAAAAAAAAGGATAACAATCAATCATTTTAGTATCCCCTTAGTAAAAATTTTAAAAACAGCAACAACAAAACAAACAAACAAAACCCAAAACAAACAAAAAAACGGAGGGGGGGGCAAAACAAACAAACAAAAAACCCCCAAACCACCACCATTTACTATGAAGGGATGATCTTGGAAAAACCACTGTACTGTCCCAGTGCATTCTGTCCCTGACACAAAAACCTGTTTCTTCTCCTGGCATTACCCACCACCCTGGGACAGACAATGCTGTTATCCCAAGATCTACCCGTATACTTTAATGTTAACAACAAATATCTCAGCTTTTTCTTTTTGTGTATACATGTTTAGAGTTATTTCATTTCATGCTGGCTTGGAAAACTATCATTCCATTATTTAATGAATTCTGAGGCATTCAGGAATATAGCCAATTCCAGCTTATATTGGAGAAAAAAAATGGAAGAAACACTATTATTCAACTGTGCTGAGGGAGAAAAAAAAATGAGAAGCAGTCTTGCATGTATATAAACTCTGTATACAAGTTCCGAGACATGTTTAGTGAACTCAAATCTATGAATACAAATCTAGAAGGACTTACAGATAAATACAATGTCAAGTGTTATGTTCAAGTCTTCACTGAACCAAGCCCAAGGACCACACCTTCTCCAGTCAGAGGGATTGAGATGTTTGGTATCACAGAGGAATGTCCCTTTGCACCACAGCACAACACATTCAAGGAAAAGCAATTTATTTTTTGCAGAATTAAAGAATCAGTGATGCCTAGCTCGAACGCACTGTTTTGGAAGAGGCCCAAAAGCTCAAGTAATTGCAATGGACTGGAAAGGCCATCACCCCCAGGTCAGCAATTTACATTCCAGCTGGGCTATTTATGAGACAAAGCAGTTACCACCAACCACCCTTTGAATGCTCAAGTTGCCATTTTCGTGCCATTGCCGAGGTGCAAGCACACACAGATACCATGACAAACCAGTCACATGCACTATTTCAGTAGAAGAGCCCAGGACTGAGGTAGTGCATAAATTATTTAGTTGGTTACCACAAGCCAGCAAAGCTGGGTCTGCAATAAAATTCCTCTCTATAGGCTTGAGATTCTGCCCACCACAACAGTGTCAAATACAGAACTGGAATAAGTAAAAATAATGTCGTCCTCCATGAGATTTTAAACTCATTACAGTTTGATATAAGTGATGAGTCAAATAGAAAAGAAAGTCTATATCTTTCCTCTTTCCCTGCCAGCTAACATTAGTTCCACCCCACTTTCCCAGTTATTTCTTTAGTTTTCCTCCCTCTCAGCTTGCTTTGCATCCTCTGCTTCTTGCTCCAGAGCATGGCCCTTTTTCTTGGTCCCATATTTACCACCCACAGTCTACTTTCTCCTCATTGCTTTCTTCACTACTGCTAACTTAACTTCCAATAGTCTGCAAACTCTAACTGACTAATCAACATAACTTCTGTAAAAATGGACTAGCTTTATCTCTAAGTTTTCTGTATCTTTAAAGCAAACTTTAAATACCTAGGTTCTCAGCATATGCATAATTTTTTCTGTGTGTTTTTCAAGTGCAATAGGCATGCAATGGAACATAAGGAAAAAAAAGGTGAAAATTCAATCATGGCTGAGAGTTAGAACAGGAACTAGAAATAAACATCCTCATTTTCAGCTCTGAGTGAAAGACAAGCTTCAAAATCATTAACTGTCTCCTTTTGCTTACAGCAGGAGGTCACAGCAAATGTCAAACACAAGAGAGCTGTTCAATTAAGGGCAACCTTACAAAATCCGAACTGTTACCAACAGCAGCCTCGACGTCATCTTTGCCCCAACAAAACCACTGCCCCTATTACACAAGGCTCCACATGAAAGAGCTGCCAAGCTTTAACCTTCAATGAGGAGAAATTAATTTATTCACTCAAGAAACAAAACTGCCCTACCAGAGCACTGGCTTCCTTAGGAATATGTAAAGAAAAAAAAAAACAGGTAAGCTAACTTTTCCCACCTCTTCCTATAGCCTAAACCAAAAGCTACACTCATGGAGTATCAGTACAGTAATTGATCAAAAAGCAATGAACAGGAGATTGCTATGTCAAGCACTGAAAGCAGGTAGACAGCAAATTAGCTAATCAGAACATCTATCTGTTAAGAAAAAAAAGGCACAAAACAAAACCAATTAAAACACCCTGACAAAACCAATGATGAATAAGAATACAAAAGCAATGCTTTTATGGGCAAGGAAAAAGTAACCAAATACAGGAGTTTTATTAAATGGCAATTTTACTCTTGCACGTTGAATGCTTTAGAAAACATAGCTAATCTGAATTACAAAAAATTATCAAAACAGTTTTAGAATAATTTTTCTGACATACAGGAAAAAAAAAAAAAATTTATAGTTCCAGGCACAGGAGCATTAAAAATACTCCATACTGAATTTCCTCCTCTAATTGTGCAATGATCTGAGGATAAAGGTTCTCTAAAATCCAGGCCTGAACTATGGCATTACATAAAGTCTTCGGGCCTATGCACATCAGTCAGAACTCCAGATACACACAGTATGAAATCAGAGTGAGGTTCTGGCTGCAGAAAGAGTTGGGCACTATCAGTGCTGCACCCTGGACACCGTACATGCAACATGACCAGCTGTGTGCGCACAGGTTCCTGCATGCATTAGTTTGGGTGTTATCAAAAGAATCTGAGACGAGGTTTGGCTTGGTGAACACAGAGTTAATGAAATAAAACTATAATTGGTATAGTTAGAGATCTAGTTTGGTCACTGTATGAAAATGTCATTCTTAGAGAACTAGAGGATACAGATTTCTATGCACTGTATACTCATTACACTTCACACAGTTCACAAGGTCAGAAGGAAAAAATGAATAATATGGATTTGATATCCATCTCTAACATGCAGAAAGTCAGTTTACCAGAAGTCTACAAGATTATATTTTAATGCTTGATATTATGTAATACTCTGTCTAATAGTCTGTGCTTTCCTAACAAGCAAAAGCTACTGTCCAGGCAGCCTTCCTGATCAACCAGAGACATGCAAACGATCAGCTGGAGATATTCCTGGGCAGTATGCAACGCTCATCTGCAGAACTCCAAACAAGGATTTTGAAGGCATTAGGACAGAGAAAGAACAGGAAATAAAAGCACATTGAGAATGACTGAATTTAAACAGCAGCACAGATATGCAGCACTAAACACAATATTTAAATATTCTGAGAAGCTGACATCACCACACTGCTCAGTACTGCATGCAGGGACTGAACTTTGCCGAACACGAACAAGCCAAATCCTGCTATTCTTGAAGCTAACAATAGTTTTGCTTGAACTCCAGAAGCAGAAGAAAAAGTTGACTCTCGGCTGAGAGCAGATCATACCTCAGGGGACACATAAAGACACGCAAAACACCCCATTAAGCATCTTCCAGACCCTCATACGGTCCCTGAGACCAGAGCAGCAGGTCTAGCGTTGCGGACCCCGCACTTGGAGTGCTTGGACAGCAGCGTTTTCGTCCTCAGGGCTCAAAAGGAAAGCTTCAGACTCAAACCGCTCATTCTTAAAGGATTTAGGTTGGGGTTCTTTTCCTCCAAAAGGCACAGTCATTTTGTTGTGGAAAGCTTCTGACACTCAAAGCATGCAGTACACACACCCACTCCCATCATGTTTTTCGGAGGAAAAGCAGTTTCTGTAGTACTCCATGCTAACCAATAAGTAACTTCTAAGTTTGACATATTCCTAAGTTTACTCACAAGCAGACGACTCGCAGGCACAGGCAGGCACAGGCAGGCACAGGGACAGCCAGACCGGCGGGAGGATGCGGTGCTCTCGACCCGGCGCTCGGCCGCCCGGCTGCTCCCGCGGAGGCTGCCGGTGCCTCCCCCGCTCCGGGAGCCGCCCGGGCACCGCTCCCCGCCCGCCCTTCGCCTCCCCGAGCTGCTGACAGCGCCAGCAGGCGGCGGCGGGGGCAGCGCCGACCCCCGCCCCGCTCAGCCCCACCTGCCTGCGGGGCGATCGCCCCAAGGTCACCCCCTCCCCGGGAGAGCGAACTTAGGGACCACTCACTTTGGCGGAGCGGGGATGCCGCCGCCGAGGGCCGGGGGCAGTGCGGAGCCTCCGCCGGCTGCAGCTCGCAGGTGAGACTACGGACTCCCTCCGCCTCCGCCGCCGCCGCCGCCTCCTCCTCCTCCGCCGCCTCCTCCTCCTCCTCTCTCTCCCCGACGACTTTCACTTCACCTGCAGGCAGCCCGGCTGCGGCGGGGCGGCTGGCTCCGCAGCTTTCCGCGGGACCGCAGTCACTGCGGCAGCGCCCTCCCGCACCACGGGGGGAGCCGGGCCGGGCCGCGCCGCGCAGCGGCCGCTCGTCCCTCCGCGGGCCGGGGCGGGTCCTGCCCTGGCTGTGCCCGCAGCCCCTGAGGGGGAAGGCACGAACTGTGGAGCTCCGAGGGCCGTCCCAAGCCCCTCCGCGAGTGCGGAAGCAAGGCGGCCCTACTATACTCTACCCTCGCTCCGGGATGCTTTCCCCGAGGCGGCTGCTTGCCTGCAGCTGCAGGGTAGGGATTGCCCCCGTGCTGTCAATCACCTCCTCGGTGAGGGGCTATAAATATTTATTAGGCATCCTAATAGCAGCATCTAGCTAAGGGGAGCATTATAGCCATGTCGCTCTTGTGCTTCGAACCTCCCAAACCAGTCCTACACGGGCATGATTTGAACTCGCTCACGCACTGGCCCGGCTGACTCCGCACCGAGGAAGGGCTCTCCTGCCACAGCCAGGTGGAGAGATATGCCAGAAAGGTATCAGCGTGTGCCTCAGCCCCTGAAACCTTCCTCTCTCCTTTTTAAGGAGAGTGCTGGCTTGAGTGGTTTCCATCAGAACAGGGACGCGACTGTATTCTTCTATGGGAACATCGTATTAGCCGTTCTGTTCGGACAAACTGGGCTTTCCAAGCGATCTAATCGGGCTGTGAAAAATATCTTAAGAAAGAATTTAACTGCACGAGGAGCCCAGGAAAAAGAATCTAAACTTGGATGCAGTTATCTATGTAATCTGATGGAAAATGAGGATGAGAAATTATGGAAACTTTCTACAACTTCATGCATGTTTTAAAAAGCATCAAACAAAATAAACAGGGTCTCAGGACAGAAAGAAATTTACATGAACAAAAAATACTACTGTGTTTCTTCCTTCCCGCGCCCCTCCNAAAAAAAAAAGGGTTCTTGATGCTGAGAGGAGCCACACTGGTATTGCAGTCTTGCAATACCACCTGCAACAACTATGATGCTTGTAAATTTTGTTTATCTGAGAATTTTAAGTGGCAAGAGCAAGAAAGAAGAAAGGAATATCAAGACAGGCAGCATTTTAAAACTCTGATTACAAAGTCACAAGCTTGCTTTTGTTTATTTTGATGGAGGATGACGGTTTTATTTTGCAAGTATGTTTAAAATGGAATCAGCTAGTAATGCAATTTTGGCTTCTGCCTTTCTGCACCTCCTGCTCCCAACTAGCTGACACTTCTGTCTGGAAGGTAGATAGGCTGAACTTGACCTTTCTATCAAAAGACGTGGGGCTTTGCCTGCATAGTGTGCTGGGACATAACCAGCAGCTATGAAGTTGCATAATCCATTTAAACTTGAAATAGATCAGCAACAAAACTTCAGTAGTGTATATCCTTCCAAACTTCATGCTTGCTCATATAAATAAGGTGGTTTCTCCACCTCTCTGAGATTTTAGAGTATCTGATAGATCTGTAGAGCGAGATCTTATTACCAGGACTTTAGTTTTGCCAAGTACGACACACTGTGTTTACATCTATGGTAAGAGCCAGTATTTGCAATGTAGCAATGCCCGAAGGCTGCAGCTGAACTGAGACTCAGTTGGGCTTTTCACTGACCAAGCACAGAGAGAGAATGCCTGTCTTGGAGACTCCCAGCCCAGACTAAGCAGATATGACAGTCAAGCGATGGCAGGGTAAATAGAAGCATAGAAAGGTGAAATAACTTGCCCGAGACCATGCAGGAGGTGTCTCTCATCCAGCAGCCCCTACAACAGTTCCAGTGATGCCAAACATTGCTTTAAATGATGCAATGATGGACTAGGCACAGTCCTGAAAATCAAATGTACAAACTGTGTTTTTAGCAAGACTGGTGTTATGGTGCATTAATTTATTGAGGCTTTCTTCTTCTTCTCCACAGCTCTAAGCACTAGCAGCAAAAGGTATTCAATACAATTTCATGCTGGTGTCCTGAGCCAGGCTATTTCAGTTGAGTTCTCCTCTTTCTTGCTAAATACACCCATTTCTTGCAGAATTGCAAAATTAATTAATTCAGATTGGGTTTTCTGAGTGTTAGTGGGAATTATTGCCACTGAAGATATTTATGAATGGAATAATTTTGGATGACATTGGACTTTACACACCACAAATAAATGTAAGTACCTTTATGCTCTCTATGCTCTTACGTAAAATACAGTAACTGTGGCTTAGTGTTTTATCATGATACTAAATACATTTTCCAGCTTTAAATTTTTCACTTAAAGTAATGCTAAGGACATATAATGCCTCTTGGTCCATAAGTTCATACAGTAGAGATGGTGATTAATCCTAACTGGGTAACTGTAAAAGAAACTTCTGAAATGGATACAATCATATTAGCATCATTATAATAAACTGAAAAGAGGAAAAAATGCCTTTGCATTTAGCAGTGCTTCAGATTATTTCATTCCAAACATCTGAAATTATCAGCCTCAGCATTTTCAAAGGAAGCTATTCAGTTCAGCTGAGACCAAATCTATATAACTTCTTCCCAGAAACATAAGAAGAAAGTTGTGAGGGGCTAGAAGGAAGGTGCTGCTTTGCAAGCACCCATCTAAACACTGTCATGAGCTGCATGAAGAGATCCTGCTGCAGATTTCTCACCAACACCAGCAGTCAAGGCCTCCTGCAGTCTCACGGGATGCTCCCTGAGCCTTGCCAAATGGCATGACTGAATGTCCCACAGTGACCTGTACATGGAAAATTACTTCCTCTTCTAGGAACATCCTAGTGATGTTCATCAGATTTAGTACAGGACCAAGATCCCTGTCTGTTGGCCTAACAAGCAGGTTAGAGCCCAAAGCCTTTTAAATGTATAATTGCAGCAAAAAATTTATACCAATGGAGACTGCACTGAGGAAATCCTTGTCTGGGGTTGATTCAAACCCATTATTAATAAACTGAAGATGATCTTAAGAAAGCATATGCCAGTCTTTTCTTGTGAATTAATGTTTTTTTAAAATTCTTATGAATTAAAATCTTACATTAAAATACTGCATTTTCATCTGCAGAGAAGTAGTTTGTTTTTGTGTATTTGTATTGAAGTAAACAAGTTTTTCCTACAGGCAGAATAAGGACCTTAGAGATGCTAAGAAGCACCATCTTCTCCATTCAGTGGGATTTTTCAAAAGGAATCCATTTTCAACATTGTCCTCATGTAAAGTTAGTTATTCGCTATCTGTTAGCTTTTCTATACAGCTCCTGTCATGGTTGCGAACAGGAAGATATCTAAATGCAGCCATTCATGAGTGGAAAGCAGTAAGCAAAATGTTGAATCAGATGGAAATATTCTATTCTAGGATGAAGATTTACTTTGGTATTTGCCATAGAGTTCTTGTGCAGGTGTGCTGTGATTCCCCATCTCATTTACAAGAAAGTTCTGATTGTTAATTGCACGATGAGAAATGAAGGGAATTTTTGTGCATGTGATATCCATAAAACTTCTGCATTCACTGATTTTATTGCTCTGTTGTTTTCCTGAGACAATCATGAGGTTGCTTTAAGTTAGTTACATCTAAAACTTATTAGCCTAAGTACAACATGCCTAAAGAATCCCTTTTGTTTTCCAAGAGTCAGGTAGGGATGAGGAGTGTTAAAAAAAACCAATCAAAATTAAACAAAAACACCAACACCAACCCCCTAACAAAAAAAAAAAAAAAAAAAAAAAAAAAAAAAAAAAAAAAAAAAAAAAAAAAACACACAGAAAAAACATATCAATTACCACACAATTTTTAACACTTTTTTANAAAAAAAAAAAAAAAAAAAAAAAAAAAAAAAAAAAAAAAAAAAAAAAAAAAGAAAAAACACCACTGAGCGAACCAATTCAAACTTCCCCAAAGTTTTATCACCTTTTGAAAGGGCAGAAAAGTCTGACACAGTACTTTCATTCTTTCTTTCACTTGCATTTCACCATCCATTTTTCTACAAAGGAATGTCTAACTTTTCTGAATGGGGGCTAAGTACATTCTCTTACATTCTCTACACAGACATCTCTGGGTCTGTGCAGTGGCTTTCACACAAGGCAATGAAGTATTTCTAGAACCTGAATTGATTAAATATAGGATTGCGCTGCTGCAGAATTACTGAGGGAAGGCGCAGTTCCCAGAAGTCGCTGTTCACAGCAGCAGAGACACTGCAACAGAACCAAACCTCTGGGGAGGCTGTGAACTTGCAGTTCGGCTTCCGAGCCAAATTCATCCCCCTTGCAGCACAACCTGGCAACCACCTCAATGGGGAATTCATTTAGTCTTTTATATTTTGTGGCTAGAGCATGCACTTGTTTTCATTGCTTTCTTATGGAATGATCTTTAAACTTTATTAATATTTTCCTAGACTTAATTCAGATCTCCAAGCAGGGAGCTCTGCAGAAGAAAAAAAAAAGTCCTTTAGAACTTTCTGCATTAAAAAAAAAGAAGAATACTGCAAGACACAATGTCATCATGGCAGCGTTCTCCCCTGCTTTTGAGCACACAATACTCCTTTGAACTTCAACCAACAGGGGGAAAAGAGATTTTTAGAAAAGCTAAGAAAATATACAAAAACATTTATGTTTATTAAAGATCATCACAGGGTTTTGCAATAGTATGAAGCAGAGCACTCAACCAAATTCAACAATGTTCTAAAGCGAGAGAGGTATCAAAAATAATTAAATTCCTGTGGAAAACAACTGCTTTACTGTCCACACCCAGGACAACACAGGCAGGATCCAGCTATGTCCTGTCCAGTGCAGCAGCTTTTCTGATGGTGGTTTTTCACTGAGTTACGAGTTATTTTGGAATGCTGTCATTTTCCAGGAACTGCTGGAAAACACTAAGTCAAGTCTGTGCAGGTGGCCAGATTTGTCCTACACGAAACCTGAATGGACACAGGGAGACTCCAGGCTGGGGAGTCAGAGGAGCATCTCCAGCTCTAGCATCATTATCATCAGTATTTCTGATGTGGGTGTTTGCCACACTCCTGGTTCTCCCCTTCTGGACCTAATTCCAAATCTGTTTTTTTTCTCTGCTTCTGTTGGAAAAAGCCCCTAACTAAATATTTCATTTCAATGCCAAAGGGCCTTCTTGGATCCCTCAAAGAACTGAAACTTCTTTTTGCCTTTCCTCACCCCAAGTATTCCCTTGGTTCTGTTTTAGCCAAAAGACAACTGACTGACTCCTCATTTTGGCACTGAATTCTGCCCTTCCTAGCAATTCAGTTTCACTCACTTTACAGGTTAATTTAATTGCATATTTTCTATGCATTGCTGAAGAACACTAGGTTTCTGATGCTACATGACCTTTGAATCATCTAGTTTTGAATAAAGTATATTGAAGAAAATATTAGAAAATAAAAGCCCACCGATAAAAGAAATTTTAGGTTTGAACTCTGTGCTAGACTATGCCCACTGAAATTACATTAAAATGCCGAAAGTTATAACATTTCAATAAAATGGAAATGAACAATGACATCAGTGTTATCAGGAAGGCAACCCAAATATTCTCAGTTCTCTTCCCAGCTAAGTCAGGTGTTCTCCTGGCTTCAGTAGAAGTTCATTTGTAGATGAGAGAAGCGTAATAAGAGGAATATGTTGGACAATAAACTTTTTTTTTTTTTTTGGTAGGATATTGAAATCTCCAATCTCCATAGTAGTCAGTCTTCCTCGGGAAAGTCAGAGGATGGGGACAAATGCTGTATCCATTTATACTGTTGCTTTCACTAGCAACCATCGGCATAAAGATATTTAGATGCTGCTGAAGCATTGCCAGTCATGGTTTTGCAGGAGGAATGGAACAGGAACTGCTCTGCAGAGTAAGAAAGATGCCGGAGTGAAAGGACAATCTTTTTGCAAAGAGAAACTAAGAAAATCTGAAATCTCCAGTGTTGAAAAGATGTAACTGGCAAGATACAACCAAGGTATTAAAATCATGGATGATATAGAGATGAAAAATAAGAAATCATTATTTTCTCTCCCTCATAATTCCAGATCTATAATCCACCAGTTGAAATTATCCAACTTCAAGTTCAAAGTAAAGAAATAGATCTCAGTAAGGCAATATCTGACTCAGCCTGAAATACAAATGTTTTCAAAATCATTTAGGTTTTTTACAACCAACATCCAAGGAGAGCGATTGAATACAGTGAGGTGTGTGCAATATTTGCGTAGGAGTCCCTAAACTGACACAAGTTTGTTGCTTATACTTATTTTTGCTTATACTTACTTTGCCATAGTGATCTGCCACTGGTGACCATTAGAGAAAGTGTACTGCTTGAGGTGGGCCTTTGCTCCCATCCAATGTGATTACTCTTAGCTTATGATTAAGCAGTTCCCATCAAAAGAGAAGCACTCATGATAAAATGCTAAAACTAATGGTGTCTTTTTTGACTTATGGAAACCTATGGCAAATACATCAAGCATAAAATGATGTGCTTTATAGAGTATTCTGTTTTATATTTTGAGTAACTGAGATAGTGCTCTGAGTAGAAAATATTTGAAGATGGAGTACCATCATGAAAACAGGAAATCATTATATCAACACTTGGAGCACCAGCTCCCAGAAAATAAGCTCTTGTAAAAGTGGCTAATGGTACAAGCTTCATTCTATATACTCAATGATGAGCTACTGATCAACATCTCAGAATAGCTTGTAAGTACTGACAATACCTGTTTGCTTTATAGGGATCATTATTTCCAAAAGGCTAAAGAGAACACGAAGTATGTCAAGACTGCATATGTGATTACTATAGAAAATAAAGTACTAAAATTGTGTTTCTCTATAACTCATATACTAAGCCAAGATGACATGCTGTCTTTTGAATGGTGACAGTGGTGACATGATTCAAAGCTAAAAATTGTACATTCAACATCCATAACAAATACTAAGACGTCGAAGGTTCTTGAGCAGAAAATGTCTCTCAAATTGCGTTTTTGCCCGGAGCTGAAAGAGAAACATTGCATAGGCAGGGTTTGCACTTTAATATCTATATTGTATTATGTTGGTCTGCAGTTTATACTGGTTCCTAGATTTTTTGATCCACAGAAGTCAGTAAATGCTGGATTCAGTGATGCGCAAAGACTGGCACAGGTGTGTTTGGTTACCATCCCTGCCCAACAACACACTATTTGAAATCAGAAGGCAGCCAAACCAGCTGTAAACTTGCAACAAAAGCTTTATCTTCATTCTAAAACTCACCACATGATAACAATTTTGTCAGGACCTAGATGAAACATTTTCTTCAGCTGAAAGCTGCAACATCGCCCTGTGGCAAAGGGAATGGGAAGAAACCTTTCCCCTTATGAGAAATTCCAGCAATTTCCTGTGCCCAGCTACCTTGAAATGGCTCCCATATCACCTGTCAAACCAAATCATTCCGCCAAGACTGGAAAAGCTTTTGTCATCTGGATAGGCCCCCTTCACATGCATGGTTTTGTGGATGTGCTGTGTACATGACGTGCTCTTATGAAACCATATAGATGACTAAGTTTCTCAAGGCAAACTCTGATGACACAAAAGCTGCTCTTTTTTTCCCTGCCTTTTAAGATTCACCTTATTTGTTTTGGCATACAAAAATTGCTATGGATAAACAAATACTACTGTGACCTAGATAGGTATCCTCTAAGCACCAGTGGTCTCAGCTGAAAATCACAATGAGGTACTGAGTGCTGGTACTATTAAAATGTTATTCAGTCTTCCCAGAGGCAACTAATGCAGATTCTGGTTTTGGCCACACCACATAATTTTTTCTATTTATTTGTTCTTTTTTTTCACAGGCCAGTAGGGAAAGATGGAAAATCTAAGAGGAAGGTAAAGCTATTTGAAAAGAGTAGTTTTTTTGGTAAACAGGAAAGTGCTGTTACTCAGTGGTTTTAAGATGACTGACTTGTAATTTTAATATTCCATTAGCAAGAGGTTTTTAGAGGCATGATTTTCCTCTTAGGTTGGTAACATTTTTAGAACATACAAGAATTGTATGAAAGAAGGCTGCACGCAAGGAAATAAGAACAGCTAATGCGAAGTATTGAATTAATATTTTATTGGAGGCAAATGAGACTTTTTAAAAATTATATCATGCAGACCCTTCTTAGTCTGAGAACATGATGTTGTTTTTCATATATCTTTTTCAGGGGCTGACTTTAGCTGTATAGTCTTTGATATTAGATGCCAAAAAGAAACCAAAATAATCTGAGGTCAAATGAAAAATCAGGGAAGAAAGGATATGCGAAAACATTTTCTAAATTATCTGCTTTGCTTTGAGGTTACAGACAGCCTGTACTATTTTGATTATGCTCAAGGACTTGAAAAGCATGAAGAAAAGAGCATGATGAACCGCATAAAACGAAGAGGAAAGGCACAGCAATTGCTCCTGTCCTCGAGGAGCAGGATGAAATTCACTGTTATGTGCATCAATCACTCTTTGCTGCAGGGCCTTCTGAGGGGTACTACACAGCTTAATACAAAGGAGAGAGACCTAACTATTTGTCTACTTGGTTATGTTCTATTGGCTTTTGGAGTGTTTTACAAAGGGTAGCATTCACTGCACTGTCCCACCCTTTTGATAGCAAACTCACCTTGCTGTTGTCTATGGTAGCACTCTTCTGTTCAAAATCCTCTCCAAACACAGGCTGATATTCATTGCTATACCATGCATTGCAAATTCTGTCAAACATTCTTGTGGGACTACTAAAAATTGTGGAAGTACTAAATTTCTTCTGAACTTTGGAACTTGATAAATTTAATTGCGTTCTATCACAGATCTATCTATCAAAGATCTGCTACATATTCTGAGGAGAAATGCCAGTAAGGCAAACACTTGCTCCATGCATAGAGTCCTTCCACACTCAGGTCTGGCAGTCATTACTCACATCATGACTAAGCAACACTTTCTTGGCACAAATGTTTATACATACAGACAGCTTTTGTTAAAGGTATGAGGCAATGGTGATATCTATGCGATAACTGCTATCAAAATGATCCATGCCTAATAGATAACACTGGTGTCAAAGCTTCAGTACCAAAGCTGCAATTGCTACAGGTGATAGGACAGTTTTTCATTATTGTCATCACACGTTTTGGTAGAAACTAAAGCCCTTGTCATCCTTGTGCCACTGGGGGCAGTGGGCCCAGGAAGATTATTCCTCAATCTGTGGGACATGCAACTAAGAGAAATCCAGCCTGAAGTTGCTCCATCCCTGTGTATAGGACAGAAACAGCACAAGCAAGAGGAAAATGATCCGGTAGTTTACGAGCACTGAAGCAGAGGAGAGTTCCCAACACCTGAGCCTTCCCTGCTGAACAGTCTATTTCAGCCAGGCTTACCTGGGTCGGGCATGCGATTCCGTCACAGCTGCAAGGATTCCAAATGGCCTGCAGGAAGACCTGTAATTGAATATTCAACATCCAAAGGGTTTTACTTCCTTCCTCTGTATAATAGGAGTAAAACAACAATAAGAACTCAAAAATTTGTATATCTTTACTGCACTTAGCTCTGAAAATCAAGAACAGAAAAGCACAGAAAGTAACAAATTCTTTACTCTCACAGAATATTTTGGGAAATTATACACGTACGAATGCTTTGCTTTCATTTTAACTCAAATAGACAAGCTGCTACATTTTGTGGATTTCTTGTTCCTTTTATTCACTTGTCCTCTATCCTTACTTGGCAATTTATTTGTTTAACTTCTGTTAATATAGCATAGATTTAGCTTTTTTCTCTTCTATGGCTTCATATCCCAAAACAACCAGGAAAAATAAATATGGTCTTACTCTAAACTTCATGTCTTTTCAGCTTTCTTTGTTAAGCATGCATCTAGTTTCTCCATTTATTACAGGACAGGTTCATGCATATATTAAAATATGGACTGTAAAGCTTTTAAGAAATTATTCAGATGAAATTAATTTTAAGAGAATAGTCAGCAGTATTTGGAGATGCTGGAAATGGAAGCTGAGACTATCAGATTATAAATGAAGATTATTTATTCAAACCCATAGTTAATTAAAAATGCTGAAATTTTTTTTTAATACATCAACAAAGGAGCTAATTATTGCTGTTTATACAGGTGTCTGAATGTTGGTTGTTCAGTTAGGCTAGGGAGGCCAGTCATCATTTGACTCCAGATCTTCCAGGATCCTGTAAGTACCTGAAACCCCATTTGTTGTTTGGCTGCCTCCGGTTTAAATCCTGACAATTCTTCCATGATACCAGGCGATGTTAAGCATGTTGGTATTTTTCCTACAGTGGGCAATGTCCCTTACATGATAAATGCACAGTTTATTACACAGGTTTTGCAAAGCAAGTCTCAGGCAGTAAAGCCTCAGTGACCCTTCTGACTTGGAAAGTATCTGAGGCAATTATGTAAAAGCTGAATGTCTTTGCCAACTCTGTTAGCCATCCAGCTCTTTCTGTAAACAGATTATCCAATTTCATACAGTTTCTGCACTGGCCACTTTTGGACTTGAGTTCACAGAGCGAATTTGGGGATTTTCTTCTCTTTCCAGCCACATAAAAATGTTAATATCTTGAGAATGTATCACACAAACAATAAAAAAGATTTTATGAGGATGGTGCTAAGATGAATAGCACCCCTGAGATATGTTGGTGTTTATTAACAATAGGCTCATTTCGAGCACTGAATGTATTTCTGTGTGACATAAAGTGCCCTAGCAGAAGGCTGCTGCCATGCAGAGCAGCCTACGCCTGGCAGCCTGTTGTGAGAGCAGGTGAAAAAATGGATCGGGCTGGTTAGATAAGGCTGCTCTCCAGAACCATCAGGAGATGCACGAATTCAGTGCTTCCAATTTGTTTGCGGATTCTGTTAGCTTAGTCCATTAATTCCAATGTGGATTAACAATTTGACTGAATTTGTAGATAAGGCAGCCTCATTTTTTGAAGTCCCCAGGACCCAAAACATTACTTGAAATCAATGGGTTATGGGAGTGTGCTTAGTATCTCTGAAAATTAAGTTCAAAATTAATTGTAAATGTAAAACCAGGGGCAAATAATTAGTTTGAGCATCCTTCTAATGAAGTCAATGACTACAGTTTTATTGATGTTATTTGGTATAAATCAAGCTGCCTATCAGGGGTATATCCAGTGATTTTAAAAAATGAACACTTTCCATTTCATTTAAAGATGCTCTGTAATGCATTCTTCTACCTTACCATGTAGTGCCTTTATCAAGAAGACTTCCAAAATTTTCTACATTAGGGCTAGTGCATACACCAAGCTGTTTCTGTTTACTTCTGCAAATAGATAACAAAGCTATAAGCTTCTTTTAATAATAAACTGAGGCATATTATTAGAGTGCAGTGGTGTTGTTTTGAGACCCATTCCACTTACAACAAATAGGAGGGATACATCAAAATGGTGTTCCAGAACTATCAAAAATTTTGGTGAGAGGTAAGTGTGAGACACATTGGCACCATCTTACATGAAATCTACCACAAGACATGCACGTATTTCAGTTGTTGCTTAGCCCTTATTCACCTGCCTGCACCAGCCCCAGCAGAAAAAGGTGATATGTGTTTTAAATGAGTCTAAAGGAGTTTTCTTATGTTCCTCCTGATCTGCCTTCTTCAGGAGCAAAGCATAAAACGTAACCCTTGGATATGGAACGGGCATATATCTAGTAGTGTCATAGAACTTCATATTTACGGAATCACAGAATCAATCTACAGGTTGGAAAAGACCTCTGAAATCATCAAGGCCAACCTCTGACCAACTACCACCATGTCAACTAAACCATGCCATGTCTAGTCTTTCCTTAAACACCTCCAGGGACATCGACTCTGCCACCTCCCTGGTCAGTCCATTCCAACACTTAATCAGCCTTTCTGTGGAGAAATTCCTCCTAATGTCCAACCTGTCATGTGACCTTTACGTGAGAAAAATACATTAAGATCCAGTTGCAATAATGCAAATGTCTGGAATTTCTCTTTCATATATTCAGTAATTCAAAACACATCAAGGAATACAAGTTTTAGCAAATTAGTTTGGGGCTTAAAATAATCACAACAAATCTTTATCTAATTCCTTTTTACAGAGAAGTAGGCTGTCCTTTACATCTGAGGAGAGCAGGGCAGACACTATGATTGTTCAAGAGGAATTTGGAGTCTCAAGTACAGGAACAAATAGCACCATTTTTAGAGGATCTCTAAAGCTTCTGTTAGACTTGGTTATCCAGCACTCCTAAAGAAAAACCACACCAGTGGGAAATTCCTAGTGAAAGATTGTGCTCCTGCGTTTTGTTATGTCCTGAGCAAAAGCTTATTTTTCTCGGTCGTTGAAGTGCTCATTGCAGCACACTGCAGCAGTGTAAGGGGCTTATTTAAGGCTGGGGACTGGTCTGAGCAAGGAGGAGAAGGGTAGCAATCCTCTTTAGCTCCAAGGTGATGCCTTGTTAAGAGCTGAGAAAATGTTACATGTTCACAGCTTGTCTGCTGGGTGTTTTCCACAAGCATCTCACCTGCGGCTGTTTAGGCATGGTGCGAAGTTGCTCAGTGTGTCATCAATTTGTATGAGCCTGTATATCATTTTTGCAGCCCCTGTGCTGGCACATGTTGTGCTGCCTGGGGTAGACATGTCAAAAATCTCCTCTTCCCCACAGAGCACTACAGAAACCATCAAGAACAAGTAAAGCACAACATGGTTTTGTCCCTTTTCAGGACCCTGTGAGGCGCTTCTCCTGCCTTTTGTCCCTCCTCCTCCCTCAAAATGAGCCAACACCTCTCACCACCCCCCACCAAAAAAAAAAAAAAAAATCCATCCCCAAAAGCCTCCAAAAGCAAAAGCACCCAAAAATCCTCACTCCACTCCCCCCAGAAAATTCCAAACTCTCAGGAAGGCATCTCTTAGAGGGAGTATAACAGTTGATTAAGTCATCCTCATTCTCATTTGCAGTTTTCTCTATTTTCCCCTTTGTTTCCGCATTTTCCTCCATTTTAGGTTATCTTTAGTTTAATTAAACTTAATTCAAGAATTTAAATTACTTCATATTTTACAGTCCAATTCTATTTTTGCCTCTTTTCAAAGGACAGCTTTAATTCTAGGAGTGAGAAAAATCAGAAAATGAGGCACGTGTGACTGCTCTTTTTCCCAGAGAAAGCAAACACGTCTGCTTATTATGGATCTATGCATTAAGACACTTTCACTTTAAAACGTCTTCTTAGACTATAAGAATATTTTATACAAGGTAATTCAGGCATCTTTATGTAATGCAAGAGTCTGGCTGATGTTAACATTAATGCAGTGATGACAGAACATATACTCTTCTGCATTTTGATTTTCATAGATACCTACTCTGTAAATATTCATACTCTCAAGTTGGAAGAATGTTATTAACTGTGTTTAAGGGATTGGATCTTTCACTTGCCTTCAATTTGGGGAAAAGAGAAAAGGAAAGTCATTGCTGACTTCCCAGTTTCAAGAGAGATGAATCAGACATTGGCCTAGCACTTTCCCATGTGACCACCAAAAAAGCACGGGCTGAGAGGAGAAACACATTTCACCTTCCTTCTGTTGGCAGCTGAAAGCTTCATTTCTGTATAGCATGGGGGAAGAAAATCTGTCTTGAGTAATAATCAGCTATGTCTTTGTTGTATTGATTAGTCATACAAAACACATCCAGCACAAAAGCATTGGTGCACTGGGAAAACTGAATCTCTGTGAAAACTCAGGTTATAGTTCACAATGTACAACAGTTTCATGGGAGAATGAACAGTGCAGATATCTGAGAAACAACTGGAGTGTAAGGTACATTTTAGAGATATCTATCCTGACATTGCTGGGGTAAGATGATCAGCAGCCCTGTTTCTGGCTAATGCTTTGCAGGATTTCAATGAGAATAACCATGCAAGTCCCTGTCTTTTTGGTTCTAAAGACAGCTTATCTATTTACTGCAGCTGAAAGCTCTGATTTAGAGGTGTCTTGCCTTTCTGCCCTGTGGGTTTTGTTGCTGGTATCTCAGTGCTCATTCTCACACAGACTTGCTTCACCATTTGGTCCCCTAATACCCAGAATATCAGAAAAACAGTCCTCTACCCCAACATTATACCATAGAAAATACCTAAATATTAAGGAGTTGTATTTAACAGTTGTATTTATCAGTGTATTTTCTAGTTCGTCATAAAAAATCAGATCCTTGGAAGAGTTCCCTCTCTACAGCATCCTTCTTCTCCATTCAAATCCCTCCCCCTCCACAGACTCTTATGTGTTTCACATAAAACAAGCCATGAAGTAATTAACAACAGTTACAGTTTGCTGAATGACTTTGTGCTACTTCACGTAAAGCCAGATGACTCACTTCTATGTGACTGATTCACCTGAAACTTAAATAGGAAGAATATTACATGTTTAAAAACTCAATGCTCTTCAAACAAGATCAAATAAAGTAGTTCTACCTTCAGTGGCCAGCCTCTGTAGACTGTTTACAGAGAAACTTGTCGGTTATATAATCTGTCAACGAGATGTTTGCTTTTTTCCATAAATTTAATTAGTTTTTGATAGATTCATCAGTTTTCATCTAAATTATTTTTGGTGAATTCTAATTGGCTCCTGCTGTGTCTTGGCAGCCACATAACTGATCATATGCCTATTTAATCCACTCATGGGATATTTAACAAATTGTTAGCTATTTCACTGTGCACTGAAGTGTAGCTCTACCAATTCTTTTTTCCTGTCACGCTACTGGGCCTATTATGACAGTCCATTATGTGATTTATTTTGTGAAATAAATGTGAAGCGTTCCAAAAACAACAATACATCATAAACTTTACCCAAAATAAAATAAGGTCAAGAGACATCTCTTTGTTTGTACATGCAAAAAACTAATACCTTTCTTTCCAATCTGTGGACAGTACTTCACTTCTTCTGACATTAATGCACTAAGTAAGACATATTGCAGTGAAATAGTTATGTGATAATTCATTTTATCCTTCTAAAATAAGTACTTAATTGGTTAAGAGGAAAAGCAATAGGCCTATTTATCAGATGTTTAGGCTTGTCTACCTGGGGAAATAGCCTGGAATAGTTATTGCATACTAACTCTTCAGGAGGACATTCTTAATCCATAGTAAAATTGTCCTTGTGTGTTTAGTTTAACCCACATTGGGAATGAGTACAAACTGATTGTTGCACTTTGAATTCACCCCCTGCATTTATTCCGCAACAACTGCCCCACGATGACAATTTTTAAATGAAAGTAATGTAAGGAGTTCAGAAAAATAGCTGTAAAGCTTAGTTCATCTTTTATGCAGTAAAATGCTCACTCTCCTCCTCAGGATGCAGCTCGCTAGGCAGGACTAGAGATAACTTGGAATGCGGAATGATGTTTCAAATAGGAGTGCCTGAGGTACAGGTCCGCGTGCTCCCTCTTTTCCCCCAGCTGCCCAGATCATTTATCTTAGGTGGTGTTGATTCTTCTCTTTTCTAGTTGTTTGGGGGGGCTAGGGGGGAAGGTTGTTTTGATTGGTTTGGGTTTGGTTCGGTTTTGGTTTTTTTCTTTTGGACGTAGAGAAGAGTACACATGATGCTCTAGAATTTATGGTACTTGCTTCTGTTTTTCCTAGTAGAAGGTGAGCTGCTTGTGTGCTTGGTCTGCAGAACAGTCCTGCAATACTTCAGCTCTCTACTGGAGATGTGGCACTCACTCCTCCTTCTGCTAGCACAGAGAGACCCAATCAGTGAAACAATGGTTTCTGGTCAGACCTGTCAGCGTGCAACTTCAGTTTTCGCTCTCTAAGATAAATCAGGGTAATGATGCCTGTAAAATGGTGTGAAATTTTGAAAGACAAACATGATAGATGTGAAATCACAATAAATCACCCTCTCAGTAGAAATACCAAGTTTTCGCAAAGTGCAGTAATTTCTGTGTGACACAATTCACATAATATCAGACTTGGGAAATCCTTAACTCAGATATCAGAAAACAAGACAGAGCTGTCAATATGCTTGTTCAACAAAAGGCATAAAGCAGTCAATCTTTGCTATAATTCACATGCCATCAGAGACATACAGCAGCTTCTGCATATCCGTGTTTTCTTAACAGACTGTAGTAGGTGAGTACACAACAAGAGCAGTAAAGCACTGTCAAACCAAACCATTAGGGATGACAGACCCCAGAGGATTAAGTCATGATGGCAAGGTCAGTGGGATGTGAAACTTGGCTAATGATGTCATGCCCTTGTCAGCTTGCATTGGCTAAACATGTTAAGGTTTACCAGCAAGCCCTATGGCTTAGTGAGCACTGCTAAAGGGAATTTTGACCTGAAATAGGTCAACGTGAGCAGAATACAAATACTTGTATGCAAAGACTCTTGTTGAAAGCCTGGCACTGCTATAGCTAACGGGAGCTTGGCCAGTGACCTCTGTGAGGCCAGGATTTTGCCCTTTGGCTTTCGCGGATATGACATTCAATTAAACCCCTTTGCTTCTATTCTGTAGATTGGGTTTCATCATATGTCGTAAGATATTTGTAGATTGCAAGCTGTGTAGCAGGGAACAGCATCTCATTAAAGGTCTGTACAGATACCAGATTAATGGGACCCCAGTCCTTCCAGGGCCACCCCTCACATGCGGAAGAACAAAGCAATAAAAGAAAGCTCATCCACAGTGCAAGAATGATCCTGCTGTAGGAATTAGCTAACTTTTATCATCTGAAAATAACTGTGCAGAGTGCTTTGTGCAGCTGAGCAGAGCGGTGTGGTAAGTGTAGAGGGAGCCACAACCAGCTTCCTCCTGTCAGGAAATATTATGGTGAGCAGGGCTCAGAGGAAGGAGATGTCTCCCAGCCAAGACTGAGCCACTCTGACAGTTGGCGCTCTAGGAGCCAGCCAAGTATTTCCAAAGGGGAAAGGGGCACTGAAAGAGGGACTGGACAACAAAGCAGGGTGCAAGTGGGCTACATCTCTTGGAGGGACAGAGATCAGTGGTGCATCTTATGCTTCAGATAAGCAACAAACCTTGAAACTCTTCTCTGCCTCACAGAGGTGGTGATTGTGTTTTACAGCAGTTTGGTTTGGTTTTGAATCAGCACTCAATGGATAAGTACTACAGCTAGTTCCTTCAAGCAGATCTTGTTTGTTGTGGGATTTTTTTTACTTCTAGACATAGGCATTGGTAGGTTTACCAATTGAGCAAAGCAAAAATATCCCTCCATAGCCAGAGCCACAGAGGCCAAGGAGCAAACATGCTCACCTCTAAGAGGCCATCAGCAGAGATTCTCAGACCATGCAGAACCACATTTGAAATGTTGTACAGGAAGTATCTCCCCCTGCAATTTCATAGAAGCGCAGGTCTGCCTAGCTCTGCTTAGCACATCTAAGGGCAGCAGAAGGGAAAGAGTAAAAGCAGTATATTTGGTCCTTCTTCAGTATGTTCTGTTGTCACACCTTTCAAAGCACACTTCTAAACTTGTCTAAATTTATTTTTAGAAACCTCTTGACTCAAGAACCTCGAAGTTCAGCAGAATCCCAATGGCCAGTGGCTATGAAGGAGCTACAAATCTAATTTTGACACTCAGATCCAAGTTCAGATTCCAACACACTTTGAGTTTGGATTTTTTAAATTGCAAATACACAGTTTCAAAGGAGGTTAAGTATTTAAATTATACTTCATTATTTGCTTTTTTAAAAATTATCTAGTTTTTTTCTTCTAATTGGGTAAATAAAACAAGGTAGGAGGAGATGGAATTGTCTAATTCAAGAAAGGTGGGGCCAGACTCTGGGATACTTTTAGTCAACTAAAACAATAGAAAATTTTAGAAGTGCCCAACAGGGTACATTAGCCTTACTTCTGCTAATGTTAAAGATTATTTTACTGTCAAACTGCCAAATGAATGGCAATATGAAATATAAGAAATAGAGTATTATTAGTGTTAGTGTCAGAAAATGTTAATGAGTGATATTATCACAAATGAAATCAGACACAGGCAAGTAGCTAAGAACAAGCAGGTTTCTGAGAAGGAAAATCTTATACTTAAAAAAATTTCTGTGATTAAACAGTCTAGATGTGCACATCATCTCTAATAATATTCATTTAAGAAAGAGAATTTCATGGAATACAGGGACCTTGAAAGATAGTTAGAATTAGGGAAGAGTAATAATCTTCTAGTGAGAAGGCAAATGCTATCAATCAGGAAAAATCATGAGTAAAAGAAAGAGCACAACAGGACTAAAAAGTACAATTTCGTTTGCCATTGCCTCAACTTTAGAGGCTGCCCATGAACAGGCCCATGGGACAGACCTGGGAAAGGGACACTGTGAAGTTCCTGGGACTGAAATGTGAAGTTCCTGGGACTGAAATGTGAAGTTCCTGGGATTGAAATGCGAAACTCCTTCTCTGAAACATGAAGAGCCATATTTTGCTGCTGACTTAACCCTCCTCCCAGTTTCTGTGCACGTACAGATAAACCTCCAGACCCAGGAGTAACAGGGTAGATAATGTGTTTCAACAAGACCAACTTCAGCAAAATTTGAGTGATTGTGAATATCCAACAGCAAATAGGAAATTCTGGGAAATTTACTTACATTGAGAACAACCATCAGAAGGCAGAATAGAAGCATGCCCAACCATAACACACCCCTAGCACAGAACAAGAGCCAGGAGATTATTTTAATTCACAACAGCCTCTATACCAGAAGTTGAGCAGAGTAGCCAAGTTACCGACATAGAAATGCTTAAATGAGCAAAGGAGATACTAATGACCAGGAGCAGTCAAACTAACTGCGGACTGGGCAAGTACCAAACCAGAAGTACAAAAAGTTAAACAGCAAATATCAGCCAGAAGCCAATATGGGGGTGCAAAGGGGTCTGTGGAAGAACAGTGGAGCAACCAACTGCCATAAGCATGGGTGAGATACACGTCAGATGTAAGCAGATGAGACGAAAGGCATCCAAGTAGTTTCATCTAGCTAAAGAAAGAGAAGACTAAAATACTACTTTTGTGCGTTTTACAGAAGCAACTTGGCACACTTAAAAAGAAAAAGGCATCTAGTTATTTAGCATACAATAATGTGTCAGAGAAAATGTAAAAATACTTTCACAGAAAAAAAAAATCAGGTTATGCTGTATAGCTGTTCTTATAGATACGTATGTAGGAACAAAAGAGTAACAAATTTGGTGTAGAAGTATGTTCAGTTGCAAACCCATGTATTTTCAGGATTATGAAAATCAATAAGAATTTTCCTTTTTTCGCTGAAATACAAATACAAAAAAAAAAAAAAATCAAAATGAATGCCTTCAGCAAAGTTCCCTTGTTCCTCATTTCAGGCGAGTAAAAAAGAGTTTGAAGAACAGTTTTCAGAGGGCATAAAAACCTCATAATTAATCATTTCTTCAAACACATCAGGAGCAGGAAGCTATAGAGTTTGTAGGCCCATTAATTGATCAAAGTACAAAAGGAACTTTCAGAGAAGATAAAGCAGAGGAGGAAAATTAAATGATTTTTTACAGCCTTGAAGGAGTTTGGGGAAATATCTGGCCTGGAACCTTTCCTCGTGCATCAGAGGTGATATGTCAAAGGAGCTATTTCAGAGTGAGTTCATTAGAAGAATCTATAAAAGAATTTGTCAAAATTAAGGTAAAAAATTGTCAGGTCCGGATGATTTAAAAGCTAACCTCCTAAAGGAAGCTGCAAGGCATTAGAGCTGTCATTGCACTGCAGGAATGGAGGATGGCAAAAGTGATGACAGATTTTTAACATTAGTAAGGTGTGTCTGGAGAGCTGTAGCACCTCCTAGTTTGACAACTGTATCAGGAGCATGGGTAGGACTTAAATCAGAGGATATTGGGAAAGTGCACTCCAGGGGAGGAGCTTTCAAAGAGGGAAGTCATGTCTTGCAAACCAGACAGAATTCTCTGAAGGCATCCAATGATAGACCCAGTTAAGAAGGGAGAGGAATGGTTGGGCTGGGTTTGCCAAGAATCCTGTCTCCAAAAGTGAATGCCTAGGAAAGAAAAGACAACCAGGACAGATGTACAACATGTTCCTGATGAGTACTCCTAGGGCTTCAAATCATTTTAACTTCCATGAGCTCCTCAGGCAGCCTTTATTTCTATACATTTAGTAACCTTCAACGGATTTGTGATCTGTGAGCTAGACCAGTCTGTCCCTAGAATCTACAAATGCCAAATACCATCCACATTATGTGTGGCAATACACTTTGAAACCCAAATACACTTTGAATGAAGAATTATTTTCCTTTTTTAAAAAAATTTCAAAATATGCCTTATAGAAGCATCCTTCAGTGTCCCCCACTTCAGGCACAAGAAGAGATAGTGAACAAGCAATTCCCACCCTATCCTGCACATACGGATTGGGATTTAATTTCTGGAATTCCTGAAAAGTATTTGACAGTGTCCTGCACCAAAAGCTCCTCCTACCACAGTATAGGAAAGGAACTCCTTTGAGGGATGGCTAAAGAGTTAAGGTTTAGAAAATGAGCAGTAGGAATAAGCAACCAATTTTCTCAACGAGGAGAAGGTGCCAGTAGAGTCTTATTGGGGTATGTGATAAGTCTGTCCTGTTCAACACACTTCTGAATTACTTGGAAAAGGAGGTGAATGGTAAGATGGCTATGTTTTCTGTTGATAAGCATTTAGCTCATGCAGAAAAAAAAAAAGAGAACTGCAGGGAAGAAAGTGACTGAATGATTAAGTGGCAGATGAAATTCAAAGTAGATAAATGTAAAGTAGCATGTACAAGAAAAACAATCTTAACTTTATATACACAGTGACAGTCTTTAAATTAGCATTCAGGAATAAGATCTTGGAAATATAATAGACGGTCTATGAAAGTGTCAGCTCAATGCTCAGGAGTAATAAAAAAAAAGTAAATTGAATGTGAGGAATTATTAAGAAAGGAAAAGAGAAGGGAGAGAGAGAACATCATCCCATGGTGCATAGATGTGGGGCTACCACACCTTGAATACCGTGGGCAGTTCTGGTCCGCCCATGTCCATAGTGTACAGCAGGTCTGAAAAGAGTTCAGAGGTAGAGTATTAGGATGACAAAGGTATCAAACAGTTTCTGCATCTGAAGTGATTAAATAGATCAGGCTTTTTCAATCTGAAAAGAGGTGGCGACAAAGCTGTAAGAAAGGTCTATGAAATCACAAGTGTATGGCAAACATAAACAAGGATCTTGTGCTCATGGGCTTTTCTAGTGCAAGAATCAGAAAGTATCAAAGAAAGACAAAAGATGGCAAACTCAAAACAAAGAACAGAAGTAAAGTCATCAGCAAAAAGTCTTTCCATAGGCTTTCAGCAGAGTTTCCCAGACTTTACAGACTGACGAGTCAAAAGAAGATGAGCAAAAAATCAATCCAACTCTATCAAATGTGGAGAAAAATGTGTAGCCCAGGAGCCATGGGTCATCAGAAGTTGAGATATTATGCTGGGGAAGGGTTTATGGCTTCCCTGGCTTTGTACTCCTCTCAATGCATCAACAGATGGCTGCTATCAGAGAGAAGATAATGGATTGAATTAATATATTGGCTGTACAGGATGAGACTTTTTCATGTGCTCAGTCAATATACTCCAGCTTTTAAGATTCACGGTTAGTAAAATACTTTAATTTTTTAGTCTAGTGCAGTAAATCTATTTGGTGTGGGCCACGTTGGCAGACAGTGAGCATAGAACCCTGCTGGACTATGACAATGATGGTATTATTTCAGTGGCACTTTATAGTTTCACACTTGAAATCTGAAAGATCCGTTGTGAAAGAAATAAGTGAACAAATTGACACAGGAGAACTGCTTCAACAGAAGCTCTAACTGTAGCATGTCTTCAGGTCTTCATGGCTGCTGGAGATGGCCAGTTGTGTTGACCCTGGCATACTGATTTAGGTGCAAAGCCATTCATTGAAGACATAGTTCGGTGGTGGTGGTGCTGGGTTCATGGTGACACTTACTTGATGATCCTAAAGGTCTTTTCCAACCTTAACAATTCTGTGATTATACAATGCTTCACAATTTTAACTACATCAGATACCAAGAGGGTAGCTTAAGTTCTGGTTTATCACTTTGAAGCAACCACAGAGTGCCAGTTACAGAGCTCAGAGTTCAAACCTAGCTCTGCTTCTACTGAATTCAGTAATACTGGCTGGAACTATTTCGTTGCATTGATGCCAGAGAGTCTTGGTTCTTTCCTGGAGTCCCAGCTGGGAGGAACATCCAAGAGGTTTGTAAATGGGCACATCAATGACAGAGGTACAGAGAGCCTGAGAACAGGTCAGGGATTTTGTAGCATTTTCATAGTAACAGGCATGACTGAGACACACATGGGAATACCACTTCTTAATGTCTTCCCCGCCAAAGAAATTAAGAGCTACAAAACGTGCCTGCTTTGCTTTCCTGCTCAATGTGTGATGGAGCAGGCACTGCTCTTCATGACAGTGGAAAAGTGGCAACTAGCCGGGAAGTGTGCAGTGCCGTAAGATCAGGACCCCAGTGCACACGAGGGTCTGGCACATGCACCTTTGTGCACACACATCCCCAGCAAGGAGGGAACAGCAACCAGGCTGCTCCCCCTCCAGGACAGAGGGCACCTCCCCACCACCCAACCCCCAGCTGGGAAACTCCTCAGGCTGGGCAGAACCTCTGTACCTATTTACTGGGTATTAACTGTACCTACTTACAGAATATTTAGAGTACTTTCTTAACCTTAATTGCACAGAGGAGAGGAACAGCCCATTAAATTGTGATCATCAAGACTGCAGACAGAATTCAAAACATAGTCCTACTTTAAACAGTATGTGCAAAGTCATCCTTCCTCACATCTGCAGGCAAGTTTGACAATCCAAGGACCATCCTCATCACAAAGACAGCATTGTTTCAAGTTTTCAGGGTTACAGTGCCCCAGCAGCTCCAATTACCTTCAGCTGCAGTTAGTGTTAAGTGCTCCAAAAATCAGAGGCTTAGGGGCTTGATTTTGGTTGGTTTTACCTGAGATGCAGCTGAAAATGCTCAGCCCATTTATCCCATCAGTGGGAAAAGACACTGAAGTGGTTTGGAAATGAAGGGAAACTTTGCTAGTGCTTCTTGCTAGCATCTCAACAACTTCCCAAACAGGAATTTAAGAATGCAAGCAACTCGTGGCTCAAAACTGATAGTATATAAAGTCTTAAGGAAAAATGAAATAATGTAAGAAATCTCCATTTTTTCTTTGCCAGATAATTGAAAAACATCCTGCAAATTGTTCTGACATGTTTTTGAACTTGCATTTTATTCTATGAATTGATGTTAAACTGTGACCCTTTTCTGGGCCATTTGCAAATAGGAAGATTGTCACATTAAATCATTCTAAAATACAACCACATTTACGTTCCAATTTTAGTCTGCATTTCCCTAGTGATGCAGAGAAAATAAGAGTTTTCTTTAATTGAAGTGACTTCCCAGAATGCTAATGAACACTTGATTGAGTTTGGACATTTTTATAATTCTGATATTCTTATTCTGCTGACAAAAAAAAAAAAAGAAAACCAAGGATACAGCTGACCTCCTCTAATGTCCTCCTGTTCCATGGAAGGAAGTACACAGGAAATTGTTTTGGAGTTTGTTTTGCTTTTTTTTAATTACAAAGGTTGTTTCACTTATCTGGATATTGATAGGAGGTGATAGGACAAAATAGGAATGAGCAAAGTTATCACGTCTTTGTGTTCATGTTTTGCCTACTGGTAGAATATTTTTCTGAGAGCACAGGCTGTGATGAACTTGGAAAGCAGAAATGTAGTTTGGTCATTTCTGTAGTGGCATAAAGTTGGCCTTCCTTATCACTCTCTACAACTACCAGAAAGGTGGTTGTAGCCAGGAGGGGGTCAGCCTATTCTCCCAGGTGAGCAGGGACAGGACAAGAGGACACAGCCTCAAGCTGCACCAGGGGAGGTTTAGGCTAGGTATCAGAAAAAAATTCTTCACAGAAAGAGTGGTTCAGCATTGGAATGGGCTGCCCAGGGAGGTGGTTGAGTCACTGTCCCTGGAGGTGTTTAAAAAAAGACTTAATGAGGCCATCGTTTAGGGTTTAGCTGATAAGGTAATGGTAGGTCACAGGCTGGACTCGGTGATCTCAAAGGTCTTTTCTTAGCAAGTTTATTCTGTGATTCTTCTCTTTTTAAGGCAGACTTCACAATAAACACAAGCAGAAAATGTAAAGGTTTTTCAGCACAGTGTTTTGTCTTTACCACTTGACAGATTTTGCTTTCAGCAGAAATGGTGATTAGGCCAAATGCTCCCACTTGTGTTATATGCAGTAATGCACACTCCTGCAGAGCAGAGCAAAGTACAGCATAAGAACAGGGGCTTGTGCTCCAGCTTTGCACAGCTGCTGCCCACCCTGGGCAGCAGATGAGAACTCATCCAGTGTGTTTGCCTTCCACATGGCATAGCCATCTCAATCCAAGATGCTCCTCCTGCCGGAGCACTCATTTCTCCACCATGACCCTGCCAGACTAACTCCTGTCTCCAAAATCCAGGGTGTATAACCCAAGATGTAATATTACACAATCAACACAAATAAGTATTAAACAAATCTTAAGAGTGATGAAATACAAATAACACACAAGTAAGTTCTTCTCCAGAGTTTCCTGAGACAAGAGTCATGCCCAGGGTGGATGGTGTCCAGAGACAAAATGGAGAAAAGTCAAGACCCCAGGAAAGGGAAACAAGTTGTTGACATAGTTGTCTTGAGCAACGGGGACTAGTGAGCATCAGGCCAGGAAGCCTACTGGAAAACTCCTAGGGTCCAGACTGATCCCTCTTTCAGTCTTTAAGCAAAACAGCCATGTTATCATCCTCTTTACGAGGAGCATGGTCCTTAAGCTTTGTTTTAGAAATTTCAAAACAGAGCACTATTAGGAAAAATGGTGGGTTTTTTAGCTTTTCCAATCAAAGTTTTGGAGTTAAACAGTTTTTAAAAACGAAACAACAGACAAAAACAAAATGGTTTTTGTCAGTATTTCAACTATCTCAAAAGCTGGTTGTAGAGGAATATAGAATCACAGAATCACAGAATCACAGAACCATAGAATCATAGAATACACTGAATTGGAAGGGTCCCATCAGGATCATCGGGTCCAACTCCTGGCCTTGTGCAAGACAATCCCAAGAATGACACCATGTGCCTGAGAGTGTCCAAACCTTTTCTGAATTCTATCAGGCTTGATGCTGTGACCACTTCCATAGGGAGCCTGTTCCAGTGAGCAACCACTCTCTGGGTGAAAAACCTTTTCTTGATATCCAACCCAAACTTCCCCTGACTCAGCTTTCTCCCATTTCCTTGAGTCCTGTCACTGGTCACGAGAGTGAAGGGATCAGCGCCTGCCCGTCATCTTCTCCTTGTGAGGTTGTTGAAGACCACAGTGAGGTCTGCCCTCAGTCTCCTCTTCTCCAGGCTAAAAAGCCAAGTGACCTCAGCCTCTCCCCATACAGTTTCCTCTCCAGCTCCTTCACTATGTTCATGGTCCTCCTTTGGATACTCTTTAATGGTTTTATGTATTTCTTATATTGTGTGGCCCAAAACTGCCCCCAGCACTCCAGGTGCAGAGCAGAGCGGGACACTCCCCTCCCTTGCCCGGCTGGCGATGCTGTCCCTGATGCCCCCCAGGACACGCTTGGCCCTCCTGGCTGCCAGGACACTGCTGGCTCATGTTCAGCTTTCCACCAACCAGGATCCAACCAGGAAAGGACCCCCATGTCCCTTTCCACAGTGTTGCTCTCCATGCCCAGAAATGGACATTGAGTAGGAACACCTCTTGTGAGGGCAGCAAAAACATATCTGAATAAACAAGAGCTGACACAGAATCTTCTCTCTATTGCCTAACCAAAGTGTTACAGATTCAGAAAGCTGAGATCTTTCTCTTTGTCATGTCCTTGTATTGCCCTGTTTAATTCGGAAGTAGAAGTCATAAAAAAACCAGACAGATGTTATTTCACTTCCCCGCAATTAAAGGACGAGTGAATCTTTGTGGGAAACCTGCCTCTTGAGCTGCCAGCTACTGATGTGACAGGCAGAGAAGCTCCCCTGAGATTTAAATACATATCCACAAAATTTTGCTAACTGTCCAAACACAGCATTTAAGTGGCTGCTGATATTATACACAGGTTTTCAGCTATAAGAATAGTCTCAGTTAAAAAGGCAAGGAAAGTAACAAAGCAAAACAAAAGCAAAATAAAACAAAAAAAATTTCCAAACATAAAACAAACAAAGAAAAAACCAACCAACAAACCAACCAACCAAACAAACAAAAAACCAAACAACTACAACTTTTCCATGATTAAGATTTTCTTCAGGCTGTAAGATATGACAATGTGGGAAACGCAAAATGCTTTGCCTCTTTACTTAGTAAGTCATCTTGCATTTAAACAAGGAGAGCACTTACCATTTTACCAACAGAGAAGTGTGCTGGAACAAGGTATTCCTTTAGCAAACCATTCTCAGGGCAGCAGAGGAAGGGCTTGCTGGCATCAGCGGGCTCAGCTGTTAGCTCTGCACAGACATTAACAAACGTGTGCAGCCTACTATAGGTAATTAAATGTTGAAAGGCTTATTTTGAAGAGCAAAGCCAGCTAATTCTCTGTCTTGGAAAATATGCTTGTAACAATGACAGGGCTTTTTTTATTTCTAGCTTCATGTTAGCATGAAGTGCAAGGTTATATCACACTTCAATTGATTAAGTGCTGATCGCCCCAGTAGACAGATTTGATTATATTGCAAGCATGAGCCTGGAGAGAGTAATTAGTAGTTTCATCCTCATTCTGCATCTCCAGTTCCACATTTAGATAATGAACAGAGCCTTTCAGGCTTCTTAATTTATTTTTACAGGATATCACAGATCCACAGCTGTTTGGCAGCAGATACAGAAGAAGGTGCATTTGTGAAATGTATTGAGCCCTTAATTGTTAAGGCATTTCTTGTTTTGGTGACCTCCATCCTTGTTCAACTTATCTGTACTCACAGTCAGCAATAGCTGTGGAAGAAATGGAGCAAAGACAGCTAAACTATTTAGGCAGCAGCATTAATGCTGACTTTGATGGCTTTCTTCACCTGTTCACTTTCTTTTATTTAAAATTGTCATGTGGCTGGCAAACCACTCAGGAAAGTTTGCATTTGTCCTGTCATGATTTTCTGGACACAGATTTTTGTCCTCAGCTTCTATTCTTTTGTCTTGCAGGGACACAGACACAAAACCAGGTTGTGAATTGTATGCTTACCTGATGTTAATAAGAGATAAGAATTAACTCTAAGATCCAGGCTATCTCTATAAAATATTTCAGTGCCTAGTACCCAGTAATGCAGAGTGTAGATGCAATTTTAAGTGATGACAGGAAAAAAAAATGTGTTTAAATACTTTTATACGTAGCTTGATCATAAGTAGCCCCCAAAGAGGATCAAAGATTTGGTAGGAAGAATTGCTGACCAAAACACAATATGCATAATTAGTAAGTAATTTATCAACCTCTGTAGATTTGCTTAAATGCCACAGGTGGAAAGACAAACTGAAATATAATTTTGGGGGTACTACAGGAGTGCATTTCTTTCTGCCAGTATTTTCTTCCAACCAATTTGGGGCTTTGAGTGCAGAACAGTGGGTCATTTCCATATTTCCCAGGCAACAACTCCTACCTGACTGGCAACAGTGATCTATCTTGACTGAGCTGTAGCCTCAAGAGAAATGTCTTCTGGATTTCTAATATCTACATTGATAGCAAAATCTCCCTCTAATGATTGCTTAAAATCTAGAAATACGTATTCATTTCAGAAATATCTTTCCTGAAGGTGATTTTTCTTTATTGAAAACATCAGTTGGAAATTACAAAACAGGTTTGGATATTACTTAACACATTGTCGTTTTAAAAAGTCATGTCAGCAATGTGCCACAGTCCTAATTACTGCAGAGAAATTAGCAAAGAATTATATGCAAATAAATGAAGATAATCAACGTTATTAGCACATTTTGCTAGTCAATCATTTCAATTGCTTTAGGCTGTGTGACAGTATTGATATGGGAGAATCAGCTAAAAAAAGCCAAGATAACTTTATTATGTGAGCACCCGTCATTTGCATAGACATTTCAAATGTAGTGTTGAGCCTTTCAGTGTCAAACTGGGCTGGCTCTGGTAATCCATATTACCTACATTACGAGCATGGTTTGGTATGAAAAGTGGGGTTGGCAGTTCAATGTATCCTACTTTTTGGTTTCCTCTAGTGCGTGTCTATACAGTTAAGATATTTCTATGTTGGGTTTTTGCTTCAGGCAGTATTGGTTACTGGGACTGTCTGGTCTGAGTGTTGCTGCCTAAATGTTTCTATCATTTCAGGATGCAAGACTTGGAGAAATATGTTGTTTTACCAGCCTTAAAATTTGTGATAACAGAAGAGACAAATCTGGTGCTGCTGCCATGTTTTGACACAATGGATGGTTCCTGCTTCTGAGCTGCTTTTTTTTTGGCCTGTGATAAATCTCACCAGTTCTTGCTGGTTTTTTTTCATTTCTGGGAAGAAGAATGCAGTTTGTTCTTGTTGGGTGGAGACTTCTCTCAGCACAGTTTCCAAGAATTCACTTTTCTCTGATCTTGCTCAAACTGCCCAAATGACTGGGAGGGCACTGTCCCCTCAGCATGACTCACAGCCTCCAGGACACCCAGCCAAGGCAGATTTATCTTTCATGGGTCTTCCAGGCTTGAAGTGGAGATTACTGAAAGGCCAGAGGAAGGAGAAAGAGCGGAACTAGTTTCCTGGGAAAGCTGGGGCTTGATGCTGGAGGAGAAAAAGATCTTGGCTGCCCAAATGGAAGGGGCCTGAGCCAGAGGGAAAAGCAGTCTGCAGCAAAAAGAGGATGTGACCAGCTGGTGAAAGAGGAGTAACTGGGAGTTCAGGAGAGCAGGAGCCAAGTAGAGAGAGAGCTTGGGTGGTGGGAGATGCAACTCACTGCTCATAGAGGCCCTGGGACTGTGGGGAAAGTGGGAGCAGCAGCAGCAAGGTGAGTCGAGGCAGGCACACAGGAGCTGTGCTAGGCAGGCAGGCTGTGGGCAGGAGCAGAGATGCTGGGATATTAATCCTGCTGACACTTGCTTTTTTGTTCACCACAAGTACTTGCTCACTTAACTGCTCTCCCGAGATTCGCTCTCCCCATCTGCAGGATCGGGTTCTTGGGGATTGTGGTCCAAGGGAATGACTGCAGGATTTAAACATACATACTCAGAAAAACAATACAGATGTAAGACTTCAGCTGTGGTACAATTCTCATACACACACTCAGCTATTATTTCAGGACTGTCTCTCTCATTGTGCCAGTACTAGCAAATTAAGCAGTTCAAAGGAGTATCCACAGGCACTGGAGCTGTCAGAGTTGCCTCCAACACAAGGCTGGCCTGTGCCAACTCCTGCTCTCTCAAACCATTCCTAGATGCATTTTGGGAGTTAGCACAGCCTGGGTTCCTTCCTATCAAGACCTTACCCCAAGGCCTGAGGGAATTTAGTAGAGGTGGGTCAGCTGCCCTCTGGGTCCAGGTACCATCCTGGGCACACTCAGTCGACAAGTTCAGACACAGCTTTTATACAAGACTGCAGTCAACTTCCTATTCATCATTCCTCATGCTTGGTGAGGATTTTACTATTATTATGCATTTTTTACGTATGTTATGTTTTAGAAGGGAAAAAATTCCAACGCCTAATTTTTCTCAGATTTGCCTGGCTCTAATTGAGCTCCTAGAAGCAGGCTCAGATTGAGCATCCTCAGAAACTTCTTACAGGTACTGGAATGCAAGAACATAGCATGTAGTGATGTATCATACAACTCCAAAATGGTGTCCCCCTTACAGTAGTAAGGATTATTTCCTATAATGCCTTCCATTATTTCTAATATTGGCTCAAATTATTGTCATAATTGCAAAGCATTGTGATGTTCACTGTTACCTCTGTAGATTGGATCCTCCTACCCATGACTCAGGTCTATACTTAGAAGATTCCTTTGCTCGTGGGAGCTCTGAATTCATTCATTCATTCATTCTGGCACCTTCTCATGAACTCATCCCTCATAATGTTCCTCCACTTTTTTCAATGGGTCACAACTTCAGGTATTGAAATACTGAACGACTGAATGTTACTTCTCACCAGTGAAATGAAAAAGACTTGATTTCTGCAGTTTATGGATTATAAATGACAGAGGAGTCACTGTTTTCATAGCCTGCAGAATCACCCCGTACATATGCAATGTATACTGTTTCTAATATTGCAGATATGGAATGGCAAGATTCTTCATTATATTAAAGCAGGTCTTCCCTGTGGCATTTTTTATTTACTTTACCTCATTATTCCAATAATGAAATTTTCAGTTGTTGCAGGATTGAAAAAAATTGTTAGGTGTGTCAACATTTTTTCCACCGTTCAGTGATATTTCATCTTTTCATTCATGAGACTGTTAAGAAAAATATTTCTCTTTACATATCTTTTGTCAATTCAAAGAAGCAGATTTTATTCATATTTTTCTAGGAGAAATCACAAGTTAAAAGCATATGACTGAATACAAGAAGAATCACAATGTCTTGTACTTCTTTTTATGTGGGAAAATGACATGAAATTTAGAAAAACAAAGAAATACATACTTAGATGCTACATAAGATATGGCCACAATCATATGCTGGGTCTTAAATTTTCTACTTCTCCTCTTTCTAGACACAGTTAATAATTTATATACAATAAATTCTTTTACATAGCAGATTCACTGGGCACATTTAAATTCTAAATAATTGCCTTGAAGACCTAGGAAAATGATATAGTAAGAACAAAGTAGAGGAACTACTCAGAGCATCTTCAAATCCTTGAAAAGGAGAATTATTTACTGCAATTGTCAGATTAAGGTAATTACAGTACCAGTATACAACTCCCATACATGTCAAAGGAATGTGTATTTTTAAATGAAGCTTAATGGCTATATAGGCTATTAGGATCATTTTATGATGCTGTTGTAGCTGAGACAACATCTCACAACAACTTAGATTTATATGTCTAATAATGGTCTGCTTTGTTTAATATATATTTTTGCTAAATTGGTATGGCCTTTCTATTTTCTAATGTAGATTGGTGGCAACGTGTTTGTTTTAGCAGAGAGGCTCTGCTCCATAACATTGTTTGTGCAGACCATGCAACCTTACCCACGAAGTGTTTACTACATGGGGCACTAAAACTCAGATTTATGCCACATTTTTAGAGGTTGTAGTCAACTGCAGTTGCTGTTACAACAATTCAATTTTTGTATAATACACAGTAAACCTCCACTGAGAATGGTTTTATACTCTTTTAATGCACTACATAAGCTGAAAGAAATAGCTTGAGATAAAAGGGGGGTTATGGTAGACACTGGCTAAACTTCCGGTTTTCATTCGGAAACCCCAGAGGCCGATAACAGCCCCGTGCCAGCATCACACCCCAGCTCAGGGGTTGGCTGCCCCCTCTTTTCACCATCACATGTAGACCTGCACAGGGGTTGTGCAGGCCAAAAGAGGTTTAAAGTCACCATCCAGCCTTCTCTGGGCCACTGTTTCTCATGTATTTGCCTCTCCCGCCCAGTCTTCCATTCATCTCATACATTTCTTGTGTTTACTCCCCACACCCCAGTTTTGGACTATCCAATATAAAAAACTGCAATGAAGAAATTCTCCTCTTATACTTCTGCTCTTTCTCTTATACTGGCGTATTTTTTTAACATATATGCACAGTTATGGATCTATTCTATCTTTCTTACCCATAGCCCTCCAATTTCTGTCTCATTTTTATGTAACTTAATAACGTGTTTGGCAATAAGGGAATATAAAATATCTGTGAATTTTTGAAAGGAGATTAGCAAAAAAAAAAAAAAGAAAAAGTCAGGGTTATAGATGGACTCAGTATCTCAGTTACTGACTTCCTAAAATCGAAAGGTAGTCAACGTGTCCCTGTACAGGGGAGGGCAAATGTACCCCTATGCTGGGCAGGTACACAGAGAACTATGTATCAAACTTAAAAAGCAGTTTCTCATGCAGGTGATCATGTGAAATTCACAAGCAGGGACAGTAGCAAATTGGTTTGTGAGGCAGGATTTGTTCCCAGAAGAAGGGAATTGCCTGTGCTCATGGAGCAGGTTGGATAAAAGTAACTTCATCTAGGACAGATCACAAGAAACAGAGCAATATAAAGTCCTCCAGACCTGGAGGGAGCAGTATCACCTCTAACAGTGCAGCATAAATCCAGAGCTTTTAGTTCCCAATACAGTAAGTAGCTGGTGACTAATTTTGTACGGGTTGCATCAACAGACATAGCCACAAATCTGCAGTAGAAAACATGAAAGCCCAAAACATGTACCCAGTTTTGTATATTGGGCAGATCAATACACCAAAAGTCATGGACAATCCTGAAGTAGCATTGTTCAAGGACCAAGAAGAGCCTGGCTGCAGCATCCCAGAAATATCAGAGCTAAGACAGCAAAAATTTAGGAGAACCAGAAATGAAACTTGCAATAGTCAAGTCATGTGGTGATTTGGACATGGTTAAAGATTTCAAGAGAGCAACAGCTGGCACAGGTCTGGGTAGAGCAACTCACAGCCCATCAGGCAGAGTTGAGAGAAAGGCAGACAATGTCAAAACCAGCTCAAGATATGTGCCTGGAGAACGAAGTAGAAGGCTGATTTAAGGGAAATAAGTATATCCCAGAGAAGAAAACATTAAAACAAAGAAAAATGTTTACGGGTGGAGGAAGTTCTTTCTGAAAGTAAGGAAGGTTGTGGTGTAGTCTGGAAAGTGAGACAGTGAATAGCAGAGGTAGGGCTGGGTTGAAGACACACAACTGTGCTGTTCAAAAACAGTTGGAGCAGTACGTTTGGAGACCACTCTGAGCAACATTAAATTGAATGACATTCCCTGGAGACAGTGAACCTTAGTGAAAAAGCCTGGATGTAACTCACTTAGAAAAACAGTGTGCAAATAAATGAATGTTCCCGGAAGAAACTACATTACCACCAGAATTAACTTATGTGAAATTTGTCAAGTTAAATGCTTCAGTGATACCGGTTTCACCATATGTTTGTAATTTTTTTCTTTCAGAGCAGATGGTATTTTTCTAGGATGCTCAGGTCATGCCCCTATTGTCTAACCATGACTAGCAACATTAAAACATTTCCCAACAAAATAAAGCCTGAAAGCTCTTTCTTAACTAGTTGCACATTATTTTGTTTCTTTCTCTTTGTTTTTCAGATGCAGTTCAAAAAAGTGTGGACTCTTTTATTAAATCGATCCCTCTTTAAACAATTGCAATTCCTTTTTTTTTTTTTTTGAATATAATCACTTCGCTGAGAATGTGACTGGGAATTGAAGACATCATTATCAATGTTGTGCAGGGAAATAAAAGTGGGTAAGAAGAAAAGGGTTACAGTGGGTATTGTTGCTGTAACAGTGCTGGGAAAGCCAGGCAGCCTCTCTACAGTGATGTGGGCTTTTGGCTGCTGCAGTTTATAAACAGGGACCTGACAGACTGGCATGACAGCCCCTTCCCCCTTGTCAAGGAACTGTTACACACTATCATCAGTGACTGGGAAGAAAATGTAAAGTTTATCCTGCAGCTGAGAGAAATCGGTGAGTATTAAAGAATGGGGGCATGTCAGTAATGCAGAGTGAGAAAGGTGGATCAATTTATAAAGCAGGTGGTACCAGACAACACACATTCTGAAAATGGACAAAGCAAAATTATACACCTAAATGTAAGAATGGTGGCTTGTATTATGCATTAATATCCTCAGGAAAATAATTGCTCCGCAGGCAACATTGCATATAACTGAACATGAGCTCTGAGCAATGTACTGTCATCTGAAATTATTTTTATAGGATTTGTAAATACATACGTACCTGTGAGTCCGTAGAAGTCTTTGACGGGAATAACTTTAAATTTTATTCCTTGTCTAGACATATTTGAAGGGTGTTTGCAGCTCTCTCCATAAAAAAAATGGAAGTTACATGGTGGCTCCAGTCCAGCGGTTACGTTGCATCTAAAGGTTTTTAGCCTACCTGCATGCTGCATGACAAATTTCATGGGGCCCCAAGGTGGAAATGACCTTTTTGTGCCCTGCACATGCATATGGGTCTGAAGGACTGCTGAAATGGCAAAGGTGGCAGAGCCAGGGCTAGTGGCCTGCAGTTACCAGCGCAAGTCCAGAAACTGTTCCCTGCATCAGACTGGCACAGCAGCAACAGCTCTGCCACAAGACAGGCTTTGTGGTGGAGTAAAACAGCTAAAGAACACACAGATCTCTGTGGACCAGCAGATATGTCAATTCGATGGTTTTATCTCAAACAGTCCATCCTTTGCTACACTGTTTCTGTTAGCACACTGTTTTCTTGAGCAGGCAGACCCACTCAAGCACTTTCTGTTCTGATATTCAGCCGTTGCTCCTTTCTAACATTTTTTATGCCTCTCAGCTGCTTAATGGGAGCCAAAAACATGCCCTGCAGTGAGGTGCCACAAAACCTGTGGATACAGCTCTCCCTGTGTCCATGGAGAGGCAGGGAAGACAGCTTGGAAAGTTTTCCGGGAGCTGCTGGCAGTGGCAGCTTGAGTCCTACATGGATCTTGTCACCCCCTGTCACGCCAGGGCTCTCCCAGCATCTGTGCCAGCCTGGGCGCCCAACCATGCTGCTGCCTCCAGTGCAAAGCAGCCAGGGACAGCTGGACAGCAGGGAGGAGGGGACTGGAGAAGGGATGTAAAGCTCCAGTCATTTTCGTATGCATCCATTGGGCAGGGCTTATCTAAAACTACTGCCTGTCCTTCCCTGGGGAAATGCCTGGAAAGAAATCAGGATGTGCCCAACAAATGCTCTCGCACAGGGTCCCCTGCACAGACATCCATGGTGTGTAAAGAGGTGACAGATTATCTTTCCCCCCAATGCGTTTTCCTCTGCAATGGTAACTGCCTGCCCAAGTTCATCCCACATATCTCTACACAGACACCCCCACATTCTCTGGTCAGAAAAAGGCAGAGTTTACCCCAAAGTTTTGCCAGATAGAACCACCACTGACATTGCTCTGCCTCGAGAGCTGTGATGGCTGCAAACTCCAGAACCTCCTTTCCAGGGAGACAGTGTGTTTCCATCCCACTGCTTGCCCTGGAGGCTTATTGAGGAATTCTCACCTCCTCTGAGCAAACCAACCCTGGAAGGAGATAAAGTCCAGTTTTAAAGACATACTGCCTTGTCTTACAAGCACTGAAAAGCAATGAAACTTTTCCTCAGCCATTTAGATAGCCTGTGTATGCTTGTGATTTTTGTCTGAACAACATTCCTTAATTCCTCTCTGAGTCTAACTGACAGCAGTTTGGAGTTTGCTATTTCACAGTCAGTATTTCCACATGGACTGGACCAGGGAGTGGTCTCCACCACTCCTTCAGGGAAGCAGTCAGGGCGTCAATTCTCGTGCCCAGCTCTCCCCCTCTCCCTCATCCTCCCTGCGAAGCCAGAAAGCTCCCAGGAGCCGCGGTCAGGGTTATCACTCCACGCAGAGGGGTGGGCTGTAGCCCCACGGCCCCCAGGCACAGCGCTGCCCATCGCGGGCCGCGGCAGCTGCCTGCCTTCTCTCCCCGGAGCTCGGAGCAGTGTCCGAGGAAAGCACACCACGGCAGCGGCTGACACTGCCTGCGATGGTCTCCAGCACCGCCTCCATCGCTCCCTGTTGGCGGAGCCGGCAGCTGGAGCCCAGCTGTCTGTCTCTGACCCCGAAAACAGGCAGCACAGTAAGCGCCGAGCTTCTTTTTAGACCACACAGGCAGCAATCTGGAAATGACGCATCTTTTTCTGGACAGAGCCCTTCAGCAGAAGAGAGAAAATCCCTCTCCTTGTCCAGGCTCATCCTCAACCTGGTGTCTGGCTTTGCTGCATTCAACATGACAACAAACATCTGGCTGAATTCCTCTTCCCATCTGGGCTCTTCCTGTGGTTTCCCTGCCCCAGCTGACATTTCCTTCCTCTCTTACTTTACAAGGAATTCTTATAATCCTTTCTACATGTTTTTTTCAGAATGAACAAGAATTAACGAGCACCTGTCTCCATACTCTGCCTGTAACTATCTTTCAGCTTAACAGGCCTGGTGCTTCCAGCATCCAATTTAGGGGGAAATTAAATAGAAACATGACATACCAGAATCTCGAGGTATCACACAGAAATTACAAATGGTAAATGGGTGGGGAAGTCTAACTTTCTTATGGAGAAGGCAAAGCGTATTCTCTTTGCTAATTCTTGGGGGGTTATTTGAACCTGTTAACCTTTAGGAAGCACTAAAGATATAATATTTAAATTTTTTTCTTCTCTCTAAAAAGAGCCCAGCTTTTCTAGACTCTATATTAAAAACAGAGGATGAACTATTTTATTTATTTTTTAAGATTGCTATGAAAGGATATTTCAATAATACAACTGAGAATATAAGATGTAATATTTAAGAGTTTTTCTGGTATCTTACATAGTCTGAGCATCTGGAAGTTATATTTAGGGAACTGAGTGATCTATGAAAATAAAGAAAAATGTATGCAACATGGCATCAAGGAACAGCCAAAGACTAGCAAGGCTTCAAGAATTCAGCACAGAAAAGAAAGGTGACTGTGGTTTCTAACCTCCAAGATTAGCAATGAGGATTTAGTGATCTGGATGCTCTTGAGACCATTATATGAGCACGCAGACAAAATGTAAGATAATTTGATCTACAGTTCCCATTTAGGAAACCCTAAAATTAGCTACAGTATATCTGAGGTGCTGAGTGTTTCTCATAGACCACTGAGCAGGTCCGTAATTAACTTTGGTTCTTTGAGTGCTAAAGGACATGTGATTGATTATCATTCAAACAACAGGCCTAGAAAATGCAGCTCTGTCATGGATATATGAATATATAATGCTCCCTGCTAATTCTAGTTCAGCTATGTGGTTAATATTTGGATTGCTCAATTTTGGAAAACGCTGTTTTTAATTTCAGATTTTAATATTAGGATACAGTGGATAAAAGTGCTCTGGAAAGCTAGCAACAAGTGCTGAAGACACAAGGCAAAGCTCAGGGATTTCCATTCATAATCCTGACGCCAATCAAAAAATATTTTGGGGAATCCTCTCAAACCAGAAGGGCCAGAAAGTGGTATGGCCCAAGGTTGCCTGACTCTCCACCCAGGGTTGTGTTGTGCAAAAGAGGCAAAGGGCTGAGGTGAGGGAGGCAGTAAATGCACCCTTCTGCCACACCTGCCAAGCATCACTCGAACACCTGGTGAGTTGGAAAGTCCATAGAAAGGCTCCCAGAGCTGAAAGTGGCTTGAAACAACTTCAGCAGAGTCCTGGAGCAGCCCATTGACAGGAAAAATCTGAGGGAATGTTTTAACTCCTTGTTATTAGACAACATTAAAAGTTTTACTGTATTTCTAACAAAAATTTAAAGTTCTTTAAGGAAAGGGACAAAATATTGAGGTTTCAATTCACTTTACCAAGCTTAGTCCCATTAAATTAGAAATAGTTGCTGAGAAAGGTTCACAGCTCTTCAGCACAGAAATCTTATCTCATTTATATTACCACTAGGTGGCTCAAAATGAAAGCAAAAATGCACCACTGCTCAATCCAGGACCAGAATGAACACACACAAGTTAAAGACCACTACAAGCTGTCTCGTAATTGTCATGCTTCAAAATTTTCTATAAATCATCAAGTTCCCCAGGTTAGCGATAAATACTCACATGATAGAGCAGAGCTGTCATAGCCTCAGACATGTTATAGCTCTTAAAGACAGATGTTGCTTGTGAATGTGTGGGAGAGCAACTTCCAAAAGAATAATTTTTATTCTTCTCCTTCTTAAAATCAATTGCTATTGAATGAAGGTACCAAGTGACATAGAGTGATAGATGTTCAAATGCATCTAAAGAACAGCATTATCACATTACTATATTTTAATCTATTTTAACAAATAATCTGAACAAGTAACTTGTTTTGTTTCATAGTGATTGCCTTTATTTACAAGAGCGCCTTATGACTTGAGGTTTAGCTTTCCACTACCCATTGGTTTAGATTAAGGACAAAGCTTGCAAATCAAACCCATCCTTACTTGAAAGTAACTTACTGATAGGCGAGACTCCTGGGTATAGATATATATCTGCAATCAATCAAACCTGCTGGCTTAACAGCACTTTGCTCTTTCCAGGTCAAGTAAAATAAATAGAAAGGACAGTTTCTGTAGAACTTCAAGAGGCAGATGATGTTATCTGCTGCCTTATAGCCAGCCATTATCCTACCACTGACATATAAATTGCCTCCCGTTGAAGGTAATGGGACTTGTTAAATAGGAAGGTGTCAGAGAGAGTGAGAGAGGAACATAGAAAGAATTTCTATTTTCTCATAACTCAAATACATTTAGTCTTGAGTGCAAATCTCCCACTTCTCACATGAGGCAAGGCAGGGTATGAGCCACAAAGAGTATCTCCTCACAACCATCCACACATTTCCCATGCAAATAAAACATTCTCACAGAAGCTGTAATCTGGACAGTTAAAATACTCTTGGACAATAAGCATGCTTTCATGTGGTGGCTCACTGAGGAAGATTTTGGTACCCACAGGTGGTTATCAGGACTATAACTGAGAACTACTGAAAGAAAGATGTCTCCAAGGGCACAATATCTGGGCTGATACCAGAGTCCCACCTACACAGTCTTCCTTGGCATCTCTAGAAAGCTACAGCATGTGCTTGTTTTGTTTGTCTTTCCTGTTTGACCAGGCACATTCAGACCTAGGACACTGTTGTGTCAGAAGCAGAGATGAATCTGAGGGCCCTACAACCTGCATCAGGCTGCAGGACCTCAAGTGGATGTTTCCTTGTTTCCGACACACTTCTGACCGTGGAAGGAGAAAAACTCTGCCTGTCCTAATAAAATAATGAAAGGGTCTTGTCTTTTCCCTCCTACGGAGAAAAACATTCAGAGAGCAGCGATGCCAGCATGAAGGAAACACACAGAACAACACCCCTCTCTTACAACAGACCCCTCAGCTGGAGGCATCAGTCTGTTAAATGATACACCTTCAAAATCTTCACAAGTGCTTTGCAACTTGCTCTCTGGGGACAACAACCCACTTTCTACCTGAGTTGTCCTCACAGTGCACACCAACTTCAACCCCAGCCTCAGAGGCACAGCATGTTCAAATACTCTGGGTCCTGGAAAAAGACCCTGCCCAGAGATACTCCAGATGGCTCTGAACACGACACCCTGCTCCACAGCAGAGGTTAGAGGCAAGAAGGTAGGAATGGCTCTTCCTTTAGGGATGCTGGGCTAGCCACATTGCTTTATTTACCCTGCCAAAGTCCTTCCTTGGCATTTTTCCTTTAGAGTGAAAATTAGCACTGGCAAAATGCAACAGAGCTTAACTTCCACGGTACAAACCTTGTAGTAACATCATAGGAGGCAAGTGCAGACCATGTGCAAACCTGTTACAACAGGTAATAAACTACAAGATGTAGCAACTTGCTACATGAAATAACAAGTTCCCCATGATACTTGTTTTTACTAGCTCTTAAATGCCTTTCATAGCTCTCATGTTTGTGAAACCTCTCCAAAAGTCCTTGCTGGGGATGTCACTGGCTGTCCCCAGATCCATAGAGGCAGGCATGGGGTGTCCTAGGCTGCACACCAAAGCTGCATGCAGGAAAACCATATATCCTCCACACAGTGACAGCATTTTTTGGCTTCCAGCATACACATCTAAAAACTCTCATCTCTTCAGTAGTATCTTGATAACAAATAACATACACTGGTCTTGTTTTGTATGCTATTGTTTTCTTGAACTTCCATTGTGCTATGTGTGTAAGTGCACATACTCAGTTTTGCTGTACTTTTTGGTTGTCCACCAGCTCACTGTTGTGCTGCTGTTGATCGAAGATCTGTCTCATTTTGATGCCCCACACACTGGGGCACTGCCCAGCACCCTGCTCCTGATGCAGAGCCCACTTCAAGGTCCCTTTTCTGATTTTCAAAGCCTCCGTGCCTCCTTATGCCTACAGTGATAAATGATTTGTCCTTCTCATGAAAACAAAACAAGACAATAAATCCCACACTAATTTGCTGAACTATAGGAGCAAAGTTGTGACCAGAAAAGGCTGAACCTTCAGATAAGGTCCAAAACAAAGTAGAAATAGACACTAACTGCACCAAATCCAAACAAAATCTGACACCCACCCCTGTGCTCTCACTGCTGGAGCTGGTTCCCAGAGCAGGTCACATTGCTGCTTCCCAACACAAGTCTAGTTCTTGTGGCTGAGTGCCAAGGCAGATCCCTGTCTCAAAAAGCTTTTGAGTTCAGTGAAACAGCACTATGGTAGATGCAGATGCTAGCTGTAACCTGCAAGGTTCCTTCTGAAATACATGTGTCTGGCCCATAATATTTGCAAAATGAAACCTTTACTCTGCAGTTAAGTGGCATACAGGCTGTGCAGACATTCAGGATATTGTACTTGCTGTGTGTCCCCAAAGCAGGTGCTGGACACCTCTGGAGCTCTAGGCCATGGTTTCTGAAACCTTAAACCTCTCTGCAACATAACCATGACTTCTCATAGGATGAAGGAACTGCTCTTGGAAAGTCTTCCTGCATGGAGGCCAGCAGGGCCACCACCTACAGCAGAGGGAGAACAAAGGGGCAAATAAAAGGGTGGAGGATTAGTTTAGGCAAAAATAATCTGAAGGTTTGACTGGAATTAAGAGTTGCAGTAATAACCTCAGTTGAGTAATAACCCTCAGCATCTTGTGTAAAGACTGGTTGGTTTAGGTGTGTCTCTCTCTGTGCCCTTCTAAGTGAGCATTAGGGGTAGATCAGTGGAAAGTAAATATCCTGCCATAGGCCTGACCTATCTGAGAGAGGAAAGTGCTGTAGTTGATGGCTCCTCAGCCTGGTGTCAAACTGGCTGGACTTTCCCACATCCAGCTGACTGCCCTGCCCGTGGTGTGGACAGTCTGCTCACTGGGGGCAGACGTGTGTCTGCTCTGCCGGAAAGGACAAGGAATGCCCTGGTGCTCTCCTCAAAGCCCTCCCATTCTGAGGAAGGAGGATGAATAGCAAAATGAGAGAAAATGTATTGTAAAATAAGGTTCATGGCTTACAACCTTTTTCTTTTCCTTTCTCTTTTTTTTCTTTTTCTTGTTTCAAAGAGAAAGAGTAAGCAAGCATTTACCATCACTCTTCTAAAAACGGGAATATCTGTTCCTACAGTGCCACCTTCAGTCCTCTTTTGCTTATAGTCTTAATTTTACCTAGACTGTTTAATTTTCTGAAGTTCTATTACTTCTCTTAGTGAATGCCCAAACAAAAGCATTTCTGTGTGTTTCTCTTTGACAGTAGCTCATATTGCTAAAACGCAATACTCTTCAGATCCAGGAGGTAATATCTGAACATTTCTGAACAGTGGTAATTGAGTCTCTTGCACTGGGACACTTTCTGGACTGACAAAGCAATCAGTTGTTTGCTGAGAAGGTAATGGGTAAGTAGGAGTAGGGGTGGTACATTCAACCAGTGTATTGCTAAGAAGGTGGGGTTTTACCCAGACACAGGCGGTAGGTTCAGTGTGTGCTGTATAGAAGATATGCACCTATGGATATGGATGTCTATGGTGATAACAAGAATTAACACAAGCAATAACAAATACAGGTGCTTCTGCCAGAGGATCAAACAATGGAGTTATCAAGTTATGGCAAACATACACTGGCAAGGTCATGTGCAACTTCACATTTTGCTGAGCATGCTCATCCTCAGAATTAATAAATTTTTTACCCAGACCATTCAGTGCAACTATAGCAACTGTTTTGTTAACAAATGCATAAATAGAATCTACAAGGGGATATCTAGTCAATAGCTATATTTAAGTCAAAGAAGTACTGCATTAGTGGTTACAGGATATAAAGCTGGTGTCATACTCTTCTCCACACCACATACTGACAAAGAGGATCTGTGGTTGTCTTCTCAGAAAACAGAATTTTTTGAAGTTCATTAAGTAGGAATGCTCATGTCAGCACTTGTGCTGTGCTCACAGGGTCTTGTCCCCAGGCATTGCAGGTGATGTTGCATGTTCAGAGTCTGCATCAAAGGCCATGGCTGACAGTGACCTTCAAGAGGCCACAACATAAGGAAAGCTGAAGTTCCCGCTTCATAACGGAGTCTTACTGGAAGGTTTTGTGCCCAGTGCTGACCATTGCCAGAGCCTCTGTCTTCCCTGGTGTGATGAAAGGAGCCACCTCCTCAACACTCTGGGCTCTCAGAGGCAGCACTAATGTTCTCTCATAGTCCTGTGCCAGCATGAAGGGCTGAGGCCAGGGCTGTCACACTCCCCCAGTCAAGTGCCAAGGGTGAGGGTGGGAAGGAGCTGCTGTTCACCCACCTGTGAAGAAAGGAGGTGGAAGGAGCTTTCCAAGGAAGCTGGAAAGGGAAAGGGCTGAGGGCCCATGCCTTGGGCATTCCTAAGGACAGAGAAGAGAGAAGTCCAGGGGATGCTGATTTGGTAGCTGGCTGCAAGAACTGTCTTTGTTTTATGTTGTGTGTGTACATATGCATGTATGTGTGTGTGTGTATTATGGATGTAAATTTACTCAGAGTGCAAAAATGGCTCCTGGTTCTTGCCAGAAACAAAGGTGGGATTCAGTCAGAGATTGAGGTATCTAAATTTAAGCACCTAATTGCAAACCTGTAATTGTGAGCTGGGCATCTCAGTTCCTACTGTAGTCAGGAGAAATCAGCCTTGAGTCAGCTGCAAAGCATTGGTGTCAGATAACATTAAGATGCCCTGGAGTTTTTTGGCTGGCCTCCAGCTGCTGCTCCAGAGGACCTAATATCTCCTGTAGGTCCTGTGTCACATCTGCAAGCCCCATCTTGACATCTAAGGTAGCCTCAGGCACCTCAGAGCTACCACTTACCACTGTTACTAAGAGGGCAACTGAATGAAACTTCTCAGTGTCTACCTCACTCTGGGCAGACAGCCTCCAGACCCTACCATCTCTGCTGGATATCCCTCCCCTGAGATTTGCAGACTGGATCTTCACCATCATTAGTGGGAGCTCAGAAATCTCGTCTACAAATACATTGTATGACTAATTTTAGTGTCCCAGGCTGAGTCCTGCCTGTATTTGTCACCTGGCAACACACAATCTAGCTCATGACTCAATTCCGTGAGGAAGCTGTAAAAATCCAGTTGCAGCAGGCACAGGGGAAGGGTCTCGCCTTCCCCATCTCCCAAGGGATCGATGCTGCCAAGTGTGGGTGCTGGGGACCACTGCTGCAACCAAGGTCCAGGGAGTGAGTAAGCCTGAGATGAGCAGAGCAAGAGGGAAGGCACGGGCTGCTGCCTGGCCTGACATCAGGGAACCCCCTGGGGGCTCAGCCAGCAGGGCTTTGTTTGCTTCCAGCTCTAGGTAAGCTCTGGGTTAGCAGTGGGGGCAGCTGGGAACCCAGAGGTCCAGGCAAATAAAAAAGGCTCTTTACCTATCTGTGTTACTGGCAGTCACGAACAGAGGCAAGAGGGGCCCGTGAGGCAGAGCTGATGGCAGGTCACATAGATAGCACCTCTCTTGCTAACAGTGCCTAAAGCACTGCAGGATAGGAGATCCCAAGGACACTCAGTGCTGCTTTGTGTGGACACATCTGGGGCATGTGGGAAGGATGGTAAACACCCAAATGTGGATGTGACCTCCAGCTTGGGATGCCTTCCTGGGTCTGTCCCCTGGAGTGAGCTGATGAAGCAGTGCACATGGCCAGTGAGATTGTGACTTCAAACCTCATGCATGCAAGTTTGTTCTAGGTAATAAATTCATGCCTTACTTGTCTCTTGCCTTGAAGCTAACATAGCTGTGTTCATGTTCAAATGAATGTGACATATTCTGATTTATATTTACTATCATTTTATGCCTACACTACCCGGCATAAGCAGTCGAAAATGGTTTCTGGCACTGTTCAGACCTTAATGTAACTGCATCAAAGCCAACTTCTTCTAATGGACTGAAACACTGAAGTACTTTTTTAAATTTTAATTTAAATTCAGAAAATGAACCTAGAAATGGAAGCACTTCACCCAAATGCAGCACATATTGCCAGAAGAGCTGCCAAGGCTCAGTTGTTTCCTCCCAGCAGAGAGAGTCAATGTACCAGGGGACCTGGCTACAAACATGTGTCCATAATCCCTGGAACCATTACAGCTTCCCAAGCACAATTTTATGTTTTATCCCATCGTGTTGTAAGGAAATGATTTCACATGGATTCTATCAAAGATTACATGAAAAAGCTAAGATTTTTGTTGCCTGCCAGTAAAAAAGGAGTTTCCCACAGTATATCACTACCAATGTTCCACATTTAGGGTGGGGCTCCTAAAAAGTGCATCCATCATCAGCTTCCAGGGGAGCGACCTTTCTCTTTGTTTACTTCTCTGTACCATAAAAAAAAGCAGAACAGATTGTTGTTTGTTTCTGTCTCCAAATTATGTCATCAAAATATCCACATATTTGCTATGAAAGAGAAGTTCTGTTCTAATATTTTTATCTAAAATATGAGAATAACAAAGTGTCATTCATAGATGGCATCTGGTGTAAACTATTTTAAAACCATATTTAGAAAAGGGACTAAAATGTCTCTATCTACTGCTTTAAGGCTCTATCATTGATAAAAGGTTTATTTGCATTTATTCTGCCAAGTACATTCTGAACTCCACAGTACAAAACCCCTGACTGTTAATTGATGTGGTATTTGAGCTTCAGATTAATATCCTCCTGATTGTTCTCCTGACAGGACTTAATTGAACCAAACAGAGCAGCTTTGCCTGGGAGGAAACTCATAAAACATGAATTGGAGAGCCAGTCCATAAATAGAAGTAGCTCAGATTGTATATCCAGTCCATCACAGTATTAATGAAGCTCTCATCCAGGAAAAATGAGCGCACCCACTTCCTGCTGGAGACATTCATCCACCTTCAACTCAGCCCACTTGCTTCTTGGAACTGACATTAGTTCTAAACCAAACTGATGATCTGAAGCAGGGTGACTGCTTGAGTTTCATTTGATTTTGTTGGGGTTTTTTTCACTAATGACATGGTGGGAGAACATAAGCCAAAAGTTATTTCCTTAATTTCTCAGTAAAAAGTAAAAGTAGTAAACACAGACATCCATTTAAGCACAAAAGCAAGGCATCCCAGGAGAGCACAAATGAGAGCTTATATAAGAGACATTACACACCTCATTATGGAATTCAAAACATTTGACAAGGCAAAGCCTGTTGAGATCTGCAAATAAAGTATGAATGTTGGTGCTTCAAGGCAAAAAACGAGAACAAGCAGATACCAAAGGATACAAAGGTGAGTTTAAGCTCCTCCATCTAAAATCTTTTCAAACACTCTAGAAGTTCCCAAGTTTTTCAGTGACATCCTGTTCATTGAGTGCAGCAAAATGCTGAGCAAGTAAGAAGCAAACCCGATCGCTCAGAGTGTAGAAACACTGCAGTAACACTATTACCTTGGTATGTTAAGTGTCACTGTAGAACATAAAGCTTTTTGGCTGGTGTTTAAATGAATGCAAGAAGAATTTATTAACATTTTTATGAAGAATAAATACATTCTTGCTTATAATTTAGCAGCAAGGTGATATTGATAAAGGTCTAATGGACGGAAGCGTTGCATCACTGAACCTTGATTGTGCAAGGTTGCTAAAACAGGCTGTGCCGTCCTTAGTTCTGTAAGCAGATCTGCTCAGTTTGGTGGGATAGCAAAGGTCTGCATCCCTTCCACTTTTATACACATTCAAAGCTCAGAAAACCAGCTATCTCAGCAAGGAGAGACAGCAGCACACTCAAGAGTAGCACACTTACACCCCTGCTACAGCCTGCTGTTGTCATTCCCAAAGACACCACAAACAGCTCCTAATCTCTCAAAATGTAATCAAAGCTGAGTTTCAAGAGAGATTAGCTGAAAGCTCAGCTCAAGGGCACTTTTTGAAGGTGAAGGGCTCAACAAAACTCCCTTGCTTGCAAAATTCAAACCTGCTGCAACATAATATGAGCAACAATTTTAAAGCACTGACAAAGGACAAACTAACTGATGAAACTGCCATATCTTTACTTGCAGCAGGGTTTTTGCTTTTCATTTTTTAAAAGTACATGTTTGTCCAGCAGAATATAACTTAGTATTCTATTTCTATACCAATCACAGTACCAGACAGCAGAGCACTAACAGTAAATCAGCACATTATCAGATACTACACAGATTTACCTTAATGTAAGAACTTTACATTACACTCACACACTTGATCCATTTGGACTATTAGCAATATAATATTTCCCAATTCATCATGCTTTTACAAGAGGCTACCACTGATTCCAATGCCAAAATTAAACACACTCACAGCCCTCTAGATAAAGGAAAATAATCTAATATTCTCATAATATAAATACTAAAATGATATAATAAAATAATATCTACATTTAAAAAAACTTTGATGTTATATTTCGTATACAGTACAGATTTACTGTAATTCATCTATCTTCTGTGCAATAGCAAGCAAAGAAACATTCCCTGCAAAGCCTGTTGTCATTATATAAAGACAAATATAGAAAGATATATGCACTGGGCAGCAGAATAAATTTAAAAAACAGTTTGGCTGCAGGAAGGCTGTGAGAGAAGTGCCTGAATGTCATTGCTAACTTGGATTTAGAAGCCCAGCTCATTCCTCTTGACATAGGTCAAACAGCTCAGGACTTTGACCCTGATGGAAGAAGGAAGTGAGTATATGTTGGACAGATTGGTTTGTCCTCCTTCTTTCCCTCCCCAAGGCAAGACAAACATCAGAAAAAGTTTCATCCTATCATGAGATCAGAAGACCACATACAGAGGAGAGAAAGTTTCACCAAAAAGCCTCTTCCTTTGGTCTCAGCAGCAATTGCATGTAAAAGGCTTGACTGTGGTTGGAGTACGTAACTGAGCTGCCGATTCAGAAGGGGGACTATCTCTGTATTCCCTCCTGTAACAGCACCTACAGTTAAACTGCTCACAGGACTTTGCATACAGTATATTTCCTAAGATACAGCCTCACACATATCCACTCCACAAATTTTAACAATTTCAGAAACCAGCCACATATGCAGGGTTTGATACAAGAGACCAAAGGCATAAATTTAAAACCAAACCTGCAAGTCATTCCCTACAGACAGCCAGGCACACTCCTCCTGGTTTGGCTTTAGTCTCCCCCAGGTTTGGCAGACCAAGACTGTCAGTCCTGGAGCCTCTACCACAGCACTCCAGTGCCAATTCATCACAGTTTTGCTCTGGAGGATAATCACATGCCCTGGTTTGTTGTGAGCTCCTTTCCTAAAAGCTTGCCTGATTCAATCTGCCTTTGACTCTGAACAACCATTGAACTGATGCCTTTAGAAAACTATCCACATTAACTCTTATGCTTCCTTTCTGAGTGGTACTAGGGAATTAATCCCTTACTGTCTATGTTTATACTTATTTTTTCTTATATGCATTACCTCATAATTACTGACATTGAATTTCATGTGCCATCTCATTAATCAGTCCTTTCTGCAAATCTGCTCAGATAACTTCAGGTCAGACTACTCTGAGAAAATATTCTGGTTTAACATCTGCATTGCTGTCCGTCATTTCATCTTTCAAATCTTCTTACCATATCCTTTATGTCTTAAATGGCATATTCATAAGCCCAAATCAGGTGATAACCCACAAATGACCTCCTATTTTCTCCAACATACAGCCATGGAACACCTGAACATGAAACAGGCTCAGTCAGAGTCCTCCTCCAAAAACCTGTGCTCTACTCGCTCCCCCGCACTGTGCAGTGTCCCTGCCCTTTGCAATGTGCCCTCCCTCAGGCTGAGACCCTCCATTCTCCTGGGTGCCATGGGGTGCAAACCAGGGGGACACAGCAGGGTGAGCTGAGGCCCAGAACCCTCATCAGCACATTAAAACTACACCCATGACCTTTCCATGAGGTGACAGTGGCAAAGCTTCAATCCCCTTTTTGAAGACTGGTGTCCCATTTGCAGCCTTCCACCACTTTAAGTGCTTGAAGCTGCACCTCAAACAAGACAATTGCAGTTACCTAAAGCTCTTGCAGGAGTTTGTTCTGGTCCTGGGAAGAGGCTAGATTCGGTTTGCTGGTTTATCCCAATCAGTTTCTCATACTCATCTCCTGCAAAGAATGACTCCAGCAGGAGCCTCGCTGACCTCTCCTGTAACCAGCACTAAATGAAATACATCATTTAGCTCTGCTGCAAGGTCTTGTCTTCACAGGGTGCCTTTTCTACACCTTCATCATGCCATGGTCCAACTGACTTCCTGGTCAACTTTCTCTTTTGATGTTTTTGATGCAGATTTATAGCTGCTTTCACACCTTTATACTAGCTCCCCCTCAAAAACCCTCTCTGGCCTACTTTACTACAGAGGGACACTCAGTATGGTAGGTTTAGAAGCTTTTCCATTTTCCTTGTTCAGATAAGACTTCCACCTTTTAAAAAATGCCTTTGATTTAATGTAGCAGTTTCCACTGCCTTGATGTTTGATCATGACATTTTGTTTTCCTTTCAGTCCTTTAAAAACTCCTCCCTGGTAGGTGGTACACATTCACTCCATGCTTCTAAAATGGTGTTCTATTTAAGTCTCCACACACATTTTCCTGGTTTGCTTAATTCCCTGGTTTCCTAAGTACAATCCTACTGATTTCTTGCAGTTCTGCTTTCCAAAAATCCAAATTCAGCTGCATATATCATCTCAGATTTTTGTTGTTTAAGAAGAGAAAAGCTACACTAATTTGAAAACCTATCTTCTTATAGGAACAATCCCAGCAGTATGGACTCTTATCAGAGAATCTTAGTGAAGTCAATGGACTAGCATGAGATAGGGTTTTGAGGAGCAGAACCCTGAACATTTTTTCCCTTAAAAATTCAAGATTTTTTCTCATGTTGTCTTTTGTGCCTTCATTGTCTGTCTACCTCCCCCTTGATTTTGGATATTTGCACACCATAATAATCACTTGAATTTAAATGGCATAAATTAGGCACAGCCTTTTTATTCAAACTTACAAAATATTAATTCTTAAGGAATTTTAATTTAAAAATGGTTATAGGAAAGAACGACACATAATTAAGAATGAAATGTAATCTCTTTCTAAAGAGTAAATCTGTTCTCCATACACTACTGAAAGTTGTGTCTACTACACAGAAACTGAATTGCTTCTCTCAAATAACTATTTAAAGAGCTCATTAATTGTCATCTCATCAGCATGCAAAAGCTTGCTGTGGACTGAAAGAGAAAAAAGGTTTGATGAGGCCTGCCTTTCACTCCTGTGACTCATTCCCTAACGTGCATGAAGGCAATGGCCACCTGAGCTGTTGTACAAATAGAGGGTAGCAACATCCCACAGCAGAATGTGAACTGTTGAGGTGTTCAGTTTTGCCTCTCAGGGTTCTGACATTAAGGACTATGCCTGTGAAAGATGAGAGGCAATTCTCATCTCCCAAGTTTGTAGGGAGCACAGGACTGAGGCTGTATCTGAACACCAACGCCCCCGTGTCCCAGGTGACTCCAGTGGGAAGAGGGCGAGTTGTAGCTGAGGTCCCCCTCGGCCCAAAGGCTCCAATCACCTTCCTGCAGAAATCCAGACCCTGCAGAGGGACTGTGCACACTTGGATCTTCATTCAGTGGAATGATGGGACACACTAGGGCATACAGGTAGTCTCAGATATTTGCAAGATGTTCTCAGGTACCGTGCCTGTGACCTGACCTGAGCACAGGATCAAAGTTGGGGCTGGTCTACTTCATGTCACAGTGCCACAGCACAGCGTGGAACATCACCCACCAAGCACACAGGAAAAGGAGCCCAAACTTGATCCACCATCCCGCCCCCAGGTGTGAGGTACCTGTCCCTACATGGAGAGCAGAGTCACCCCAGCAGCTCAAGGACACACAGGGAGCTTGTGCTGAAAGTGGTGCTGAGTAAGGAGGCACTGGTTTTGTGGCTCCTCCAGGCCAACAAACCCTGCATGCATGACCCACTCTCCTGATTTTCTTACCACATTGGTGTAACTATGAAGTGATTTGTCTGAATTCAGTGAAAGCTGAAACAGATAAGCCAGAAGAACTGAAAAGTGACTTTTCCTTCATAAGCCTCAATTGACCTTTCCTCCATGAAGCTAATGGCTTCCATGGGCTTTGTAGTGTGTTGTTGGTTGTCGTTTTTCTGTGAGCTGTCCATCATGGTGGTCTCTGTCTTCTCCTACTGTTTCAACAGAAGCAGAGTCAAATCCTATGTGCTGGTTCCTGCCTTTCTTCGGGAAATAAAATCTAAAATAGCAGCCAATGTCCCAGTGACTATGTGTAGCAACCAGCAGATTTCAACTCCTATTTCAAAATTAACATTGAAACCAGAACAACCACCTCAAGAGCAGGTTTGTAGGTCCAACTGCATAGGAGAGGTTTGCTTCTTTTTTCACAGATGTGTAAAGGCAGCTCACGTCAACCAGGTGTGTGACCCCATCAACTGTGACATGATAGATTTTCAGGTGTATGGTCAGATTCCCGAGAGTCCCCACGAATCTGGGCTTCAGCTTGCAATGACACCTGCTATTTAAAAAGGAAGTGGTTTCAGCTGCTCACACAAGGCAGGACCAAAAGTGTGCCAAAGAGGATGACAGAAAATGTCACTGCAATCCTGCACATCCCTCAGGTCCCTCTCAAGTAGGTTTTGTTTGTTTCTTTTGAAATTTATCTCAGTCTTCTACAAAGATAAGAATGGGAGACAACATTACCAGGAGCTGGTGATTTTGTTCAGTTTAAGATCTAAATAGAGAGGAAAATAAAAGTTGATTATTTGTCAGCTCAACCTTTAGTGCTTAAGTTTCTAATACAGAACTAAAATGACGCTATTAGGGAAGAAAAAAAAACATTATCACAGAATTGAAGGTTTGATCTCTCCCAATGTACATGCAACAGAAGTTTAAACCCGGATGCATTTCAAACAAGAATGAAGAACAGAAATAACTCAAAAAAGCTTTTAAAACAAGGCTGAGTAAGAAGTCTAGCAACCATAACAGATTACTTAATGTTTATCCTGAAATTTCTTTCAATAATTTTATTCCCCCACAAATAGAAGCTCCATTAGAGATGCCTTGAGAAGGTACCTTTAGTTTTCAGTCACAGTTTCATGATCACGCTGCAGGTAGATTGTCAGGTGGTTTTGAGATTTAGCTGCTTTTGAACATCAAATCTATGTGATTTACAGGAATGACAGATGCTACAGGTTACAACACTTCGGCTCTAACTTTTCCAGAACAAAATAAAATTGCACAACAGGTCATATGTTCAAAGATCTGTGAATATTAAGTCCCAGTGAGCAAATCGGAAAATTCAAGTTTCAGTGGAAAAGAATCACCTTGTTCTTAAAACTTACAGGCATATTCCAATGAGTTAAAATAAAATATCTCTGCTCAGAAATTACAACCAAATTTTGCTTTCTGTGGCCATCCTGTGCTTCACTAGCTCTGGCAGGAGTTTTGAATACAAAATACTAGTGACAAACTGTATCAGAAAAGTCAACAAGAGAAAATGAATTTATAAAAGTCTCTACCATATGTTTCTTCACTATCTGCAATAGGAAAAGCAGTCCTTTAGCACCTCATCCAATTACTTGATCATGATGTTTCATAGAGCTGATTTTTGAAAATAATTACTCAGTATTTATGTTTCTTTCCAGTTTGGCATTTTCTGGAATATTTGCAACACTTCTGGAGAATAAGAACATTTATTGCAAATACATGTCTGTGATCATATTATTTTGAAATTTTATACAGTTTTCCTACATACATCTTTCCTTTCTCATCCAGCTTACTCCCCATTAAATGGATGGGGGAAGAGAAATATACTCACGAGTTTTATTCTAAAGACCTCTTCACAAAGGAGATCTTTCATGTTTCTTCAACCAGCTGAGTACAGATTTTTCTGTGGATGAAAGATCCCTTAATTGACTTCATTCAAATCACCCCAGGTGGGTGATTAAAAGATTGATTAGGGATTTGTCCCCTGCCTGTCAAGTCTGACTGCAGCTCACTTAGATTAATAGTGTCTCTCTCCTTGAGCTTGAAATGATAATGCACTGCTTGATTGACTGAAGTGTTCCTGGGTCAAATCAAATAGGGCAAACTGATGCCACAGAACATCTCCTTGGCTGGCATACAATATTAGCTACTTTTCAATGCACAATATATTTATCTTCCATTGCCCTACACCATTCCATGACCACAGAATCAGAGAAAGAAAATCTCTTTAGAGGTGGGGAAATGAGAAGGGAGGAAAGAAAGTAATCGACAAAATATCGGTTTATTAACACTTGCTTACCCACCAAGAACCAATTTTCCCCCGGAGAGATTTTTCTCCAAACACCCACTGGGTTTCTGCTCTCCTCACAGAAGTTTGGCATCTCTAACTAGCAGTTTCTGTCAGGACGACAAGAAAGGTCATCACCTTGCATGCCCTAGTGTTCATCTAAACTTTTCTGGGAATAAAACATTTGAAGGTAATGTTTTTCCTTTAATGCCTAGAATCCAAAACAGGATATTGCAACAGCAGGGAAGGTAGGAAGTTGGTAGGATTAATTTGAACACAGGAAATCAAAGACTCTCCCAGGAGGAGATTCCCACCTATCTGTTACCTGCCTTCTAGGGTGAAGCAATATGATGACTGCTCTCCAAATGAAAAACTAGGATATTATGAGAAAAGACTTCTATTAAGTGTACGCAATCAAAAAGTGGAATAAAAACACTCCTCAACAGGAGACATCTCTCAAATGAGATTCTGATTTCAGTTGGTGAAAAAGGGGTCAGTGTCAGCAAGGATGGTTGCAGCAGTCCCTATGGCTGGTACCAAGAGCTTCGATATCAGAGATGACTGCATAGAGATTTCCATATTCCAGTGAAACAAAGTCCTTAAAAGTTAAAAACAGGGATTGAGATGAGGGTGTTTGTTCGGAAGGAAAATTTGTTAACAGCATCAGACCAAACTCAGAGTGAATTGTAACCAACTCAAAGTGGAGAGCACTCAGTTTGCTGGAGGCCAAGGGGTGAAGCAGACCTGGACTGAAGCAGTGTTTGCAGAGCCAGAGATGGGGAAGGGCCATTGCAGTGGCTGGTGCTCAGGAGTAACTGAAGAATAATGATCATTAGAGGAAACCTTGTCCTGAATCTCAGACTCTAAATAAAGCTTTTTCCTTTTCTCCACAGATAGCAGGCCTGGCTGACTGGTTTGTAGAAAACCAGCGCTCGGTTTTCAGAAATCCCTGTTACAATCTGAGCTATCTTGATCCCCTGGGCAGCTGAACTGACCTCCCTTGTGCTAGGATCATTGCTCATCTGCAGCTCTGTCATTAGACAAGCTAAGTCCTTTCTCATAGGAATTTCTGAAATACAGCCAGCCATCACTGACCTTTCTATTAAAAACAACATTAAACTGATTTCTCAGGCTCAGTACTCCTTGAGAAAGAAATGCAAACTGCACATTTCTCAGGGAAGTGGCCACAAATAAAAACATGTATTTCAACATTTGTCATTTGCAGATCCATCTCCCAGAGTGGAACAGTATTCAAACCACTGCCTAAATACTCAGGCAGAGATTATTGCACAAGTTTTCTAGTATTGACTCATTACTGAAACACAAAACAAGGCAAAATAAATGACTGCTCTAACAAGTAATGTGACAGAATACCACTGGACATCACAAGCTGCCCTCTCACATTGGCAAGCAGTAGAAAGCAGCAGCCACCAGAAGAACAGGGCAAAGAGCATCCAGTACTCCTGGATGAGAAAGTCCACTCACCCCATCATATCCCACCCCATCCCAACTCACTCTATACCATCCCACCAAGTAGAGCCCACTGCATTCTTGGGGAATACCAATGAGCAGGCAGGCTGCCAAATCAAGGCACCCTAAAGAACAAATAATCAGTAAGAACAAGAAGAGATTTATTTCTCATCATTCATTTCCTACCAAAAACTTTGCTCTGCTTTCTACAGCAGTCATTGTCTGCACATAAGTTAGCAAAGCACAGCTCCACTGATGGGAGAGGCATTAAAAAACAGGCATGAAAGGACAGGACTGGGGATGGGATTTTTATCCCTGTAATCAGATCCCAATAACACTTTGGTGTGCATGCCATGCTACCCACAGTAGTCCTTGAAGTATCAGAGGTTGTGTTGCAAAATCTCACAGTCCTGAAACTGTCTGTGTTAAAACCTCCAAGTTTTCTACCATCTGCAATGAGCCGAAGCCACTATATTAGCTTGGGAAGCCTCAGGTATTTCAGCATATCAGGAGAAACATTGCAGCTGATTTTTTTGTTTTTGTTTTTTTTTTTTTTCTTTTTTCTTTTTATGAAGGTTTCTTTGTTTCAAGCAGGTTTTTTTCAATGTTGTGCAACTTTAACCCCAGCTGGCAAATAAGCACCACCCAGTGGGGAGGAGAACTGATCAGCTGATCATCTGGAAGCCTTAAGGATATTAGCTTTAGAAGGGTTCTTCTAAAACAAATTGTCTTAATGCCCTGTTACTCTAAGTTCACCAGAGACCAGGTAAAACACCTCTCTTTCAACATGAAGCTATGGCTTTATCTCTCTGTTCTAATTAAAGCACATTTAATGCCCAATATACTCTGCCCATGCCTTTGTAAAGGCAGATATGAAAAGTAAAATGATTAATGACTCATGATTGACATTTCCCCCTCACTCCCAATTAACAACATTTCCAATCATTTGTTCAATTTAGCCTAATGGTAGCAAGACCTAAGACCAGTAAGTATTACAGATGAAAGCAGGAGTCACAATATGCAGCAGCTTCTTTACATTACTCTAAAAGCTCATAACTTTAATAGATCTTGAATGTTCCATTAAAAAATTAACTCAAATAGTCTTTTTTTTTGTCCTGGGAATTTTATATACAATGCTTAATGATTTATTCAGCTCAAGAATAACCGTAAATAGTTTCTGTGGTATCTGAACAATTCTAGAAGCAGGATTCTTAAAAGTTGTGATAATGCAGTGATGAACAGCTAATAAGGGTGGAAATGTAACAATTTACATTCTTTGCAGATGGAATTGTTTCTTCCTGGAAGAAAAAGGATCCTCTTATATCTTCCTCAGTTTGAGCTCTCTATTTACTGATTTATTTTGATTCTTGTTCTTGATGCATGTTTTTGTTTAAAGGGGGAAAGCAGGTAGCTGAATCTGAGACTGATCTTAGTTTTCTTAATACTAATTCATTATGCAGCACTTGTTCGTGTCTGCGGTGGCCTTTTCTTTAAACAGCTAAGTTAGAGAGACCTTTAATGTTAATACGAATTTATTTGTGTTGTTTTGGTAGTGTCTTAAATTATAATGCTATTGCATTCAAAATGACATTTTATAAAGAACATCTATTCTATTTCAATTTTATTTCTGCTTTATCCAGCATTGCCTCCAGGCTGAGAGAGACCTTCAAGCTAAAGGTTAATGCTGACATTTATGGTTCAAGATTTTTGTTTATACCCATAACCACATAAAAACAAATGAATCTCATTTCCATATACACTTGGTAGCAACAATTTTCACCACCACTTTGTATGTAGCAGACAAATATTTTATTGCTATTACTCAAAAAATGGTTATGATAATGAGTTGAGGAACCTTTTGAGCAGAGGCCAATTGCAGAGCTCTTGCTGTATTATGCAAACTTTGAAAATGTAATCTGGTTACCAAAAATTATATTAAGCTGTCATACATATTATTTCCCCTCACAATATAGTTGATTATTCAAATATTTTGCAAGGATATGATCTTTAATGATTCACTTTTTCAATTTCCTCATATACTTATTGACTTTAAACCTCAAATCATAACTTTGGTAGTTAGTGGTGCGCACATGTTGAAATACACTTGACCACGTTGAAGAGAACAACCTGAAACCATCCTCTGTCAAATTAAGATTCAAATACAATATGCTTTGTTTATTTCCTGTTTCCTGTTCAAAATCCACTAAATAAAACAACCTGCTTCTTTATTTTAAATCATATATTACCTTAATATTTTCTCGTTTCTGTAATCAGACCTTTACTACAACTCTTGTGTACACATTAGAAAAAGAGGCTTTATTATCAGATTAGTATTTCATCCTTGTTCAGCCTGCAAATATGTGCAGGCTTCAATTCAGAGCCCTCTAAATGGAATAGACATGCCACAAACTCACTTATCCCATCAGGATTAGCTTCCCTTGAAATGTAAATGCAATAAAGAAAATAATGAAACTATTATTTTTTTATGGTTAGCTTATGTCCAACTCTTTTTGGATTGGAAATATGATTCATTCCCTTCTGGCATATATAAGAAAAAACTTGAAAAGAAGCAAGTTTAATTCATAAATCAGTTACTATTGCACCCTCATTGCACAGTGGCCAGCTGCTGGATGTGGCTGATCTGCTCAGTCCAACATATGGCTTCAGTCAGTCAGGGATTTCCCAGGGGCAACGTCAATCACAAAGGCAGAAGAGAGCAGCTAAAGGAGAGAAGAGGCTGTATAATTTTCCTGACTTTGCTGCTGCTCTTCTTTCTTTCCTTTCCCTCACCTCAGCGACAGTGCTTGTATTGACTGTCTGCCTGCTATGCAAGGGGCAGCCAAACAAGGGGATGCCATGCACAGCTACTCCTCCCAAACACCTTGCACTGTCCATGGTCACTCAGGTTGGTGTTAAGTAGGATTTGGATACCTGCACTGGGCACTAGACCTGGAGAATCCATTTCTCTTTCCCACTGCCCTGCCCAGAGCCACTGCGGTTACGCTTCTGCAGCTGTTCCAGGCACTTGTCCTGTTTGCAACCCCCTGCTTGGAAAATATAGAACTGACATTACATTAGGGAAGAGTTAGAGCTGATAGGTGCCATTTCTCAATTCAGAGCGATGAATATTTAAAAAATTTATTTTGCAAGAGAAAAGTATGACAATCTAAACGAATCTGGATTTCCTCACTGTGGGATGGAAGAAAATCACACACTGCTTTGCCCTGTGTGCTTCTCTTCTGCTAGAGTGAAGCATTGCGCTACTTAGAGATTACAAGTCACTGGAAGAGGAGTCATCCAAAGAGTAAACAAGACTACCATGATAACGTTTTATTTCCATAGTGATATGCAGAGCCACCTAGCAAGAAGCAGAGTCTGTCCAAGCATCAGTATTTAGGTTTTTTAACTACCTTACCTTCCTAGCTGCCTCAAATCCTTTTGGAAACTTCATCTAATCTGTTCAGAATAACCACCGTGCTTCCTATTTTTCACATAAAGGAGTGACAGCATTTAACACATATAACTTCCTTAACGTTTTTCTTTTAAAGGAAGAAAAAATTTCCTTTAAAACATTTTTTCCTCAAAAAGTTCTAAATGGAAGCCTAAGAGAAGCTTTCAGCAGAGATGCAAAAGGCCCCAACCCCAACTTTTGAAGCAAGGACAGCACAAAGGAGACAGAAGCCCCAAGCCCACCCCAATTCAATGCACATTTGGAGTTCATGTTGCAAACTTACAAGCCTCTTGCATAACCTCAGAGGCAATGGTTAGCTGGGTAAAACACTTTTCATTGCTGAACCCTTTACACTCCATAGGGTATGAAAAATTCAGGTGAAACATGCCTTACTAGTCATGCAGGATACATTTCAATTCATGACTCAGTAGCAGACATGAAGAAGTTTTAAGATGAAATTTTAGAAAAATGTCAGCTCTGCTGAAAATAAATATCATATAAAGCTTGTATCTCGTTTTGTTTATGGGTCTACTAATTTAAAGAAATGCAATGTTACTACTGAACCTGTAATTACTGTCACAAATGTATTTTGGCCTTTGATAACAAACTGACTGTGCATATATGCGTGTGTGTGTGTGTATGTGTGTATGCATTACTTAAATGCTTTGTTTTCAAAAGGATGGATGCCACAACATTAACTATAAAGTGCACCCCCAAGCACCAAGCTGGTACTTCGACTAATTCATAATTCTGGTCTTCTCAGAATATGGAAAAATCATCTAGCTTACCTTATTTATCTGCAACAACTTATTTTGCATTTTTGCAAGCTTTCTGACAGACAGAATGGACTTGTTTATCCATTTATAGCAGGGCTCCTGTATGTTACTACTACACATAATATATATAGGCATATAAACCACCACTTTATTTGAGGTCATGTTTAGGCATATACCTGCCCTGTAGGTCCTGATCAACCCTGCAGAGTTTGTATTTATCTTCTCAAAGAGAAAGATACACTTGCAAAATAAAAGGAAGACCAGTGGTTTGAACTTTTTTTTTTTTACTTGGAAATATTATCCCTTTCAGAACTGGATGAACCCCACAGTTTATGGTTTATGAAAAGGAGAGAAAAAAAGAAGAAGAGGAACCTTCCAATGAAATCAAACCAGCATATGCAGTTTTGGTTTTCAGGTTGAAGACCAACACCTTTTATGGTTCCAGGAAACCTCAGAGGCTGTTAACAAGATCAAATGTAGACATGCAGCATTCCATAGCGCGATAATTTAAAATCAAAGGACCCCCTCACAATCTAATTAGGGCAGCAGGAAGAGAAGTTGATACATGATGAACATAGATGAAAACAAAAGCTGGCATACATCAGCCAGGTCTGAGACTAATATTCAAGCAGTAAGTTCTTCAGGTAGGAATCCCAGGGACAAGGATATAGCCTTTGTTACCGACACTTCTGACTTTAATTTCTAGCATAATGTGATCAGAAAAAGAAAATATCAGCAATAGCAAGAAAGCAGAATATACAGCTGTGATGTGTTCTTTGATGGTTTCCTTCATGCCAAAGCTGCACCCTTTTTTGTAATTGTCAGTACACTTTCAACCCACATGTCTGTGGTTCTTTGCACTTACATGCTCCACCAGGAAACAGAGACACTTACAGAAGAACATCTTCCACTTTGAGACAAAGTACAGGAAAGATGCAGGAGAATTATTAGCCTATGGATGATCTGACTTGCATCCTACTTGGAAGCAGATAGTCTGTTCTACATAGGCTGGCCTAGACACCCAGACTTCAATACTAGGAGGAGATGGAGTGAAAAGCCCAAGCACAAGAGACATAAATCCTGGAAATAGCAGAAGAAAAGACATTGAAAGAAAGCCAAGAACTACATTTCACCTGGAATTTCTCCAGTGCTGAGCACGGTCTGTGTGCAAAAATAAATTATATATGCACCAAACTGCTAACCACATCTTTTTCTTTAAAATCCCTTTTTAGTCAAGTCAGCTGCAGGATGTTTCACCTTGAATGTATTGCTGGTTAAGCTTTTCATATATTTCCATTTGATTAATTTCAGTTTTGGGCTTTCAGTGCTCACTCATTGTATCAGTATCACTCACTGTATAATTACTGTATAACACCAATTACTTCATCCTTTTTACACCAAAAAACAGTGATCCCTCCCCATTGCTATAATTTAACTTCTATGATTGCAACAGTATTTAACAAGGTATTGCTGCTTCTCATAATTTGTCCTAAGAAAATGATCACCAACAAAATATAGAACAGAGAACCCAAGCAGGATAACTTTGGCCATTTATGGCTGCTACTAATTATCCTAACCTTCTTACCATAATTACTTAGTGGCCTACTTACCCAGTTATCCTAACCTCAGAGCCCTGACTTCCGCTATCCTCAAGATTCAGTGCTAGGAAATCTTAAGTCTTTGTTACTGACAGTAAATACAACCTGAAAATGGAACACAGTGAGCAGTATTTCAAACAATACCATTCCTCCAAGAGCGTTTTCTTAGCAGTAACTGTGACTGGTAACAGTAACCATGAATGTTTAATGGCACAAGAAAGGGAGAGTTTGTGGGAAGAGGAAGGTCTTTGATAGACAAACTGGTACAGAGGGGAAAAAAAAGCTTGCAGACAGCCAATCTTTTCTTCAAACAGGGCAGTGACATTCAAAGCTGAATGCAAGTTGAAGACATCCCTGCGATTTTAGCCTGGTATATTAATCACCTGAGAGAAAAGGTAACTGGAGTATCCAGGACAGTGCTAATGAGGCCAGAAGGTGAGATGTTTATCTCCTACAGGGAAACAGGAACTCCAGGTCATTACTGCCCGTGGAACTTGATGGAAAGCCTTTTTCTCTATTTACGCTGACAGTTGTAGTTCTCCTGAAGGTTCAGCTTCATCTTTTTAACAGGTTTTCTTGCTCAGGACTGAGAGGTCTGAGAGGGCAGAAGCTGATGGTGAGAAATGCTGGTAGCAGGCAGCCAGGAATTCCTGCCTGAGTGCAGGAGTGATTCTCCTTAATCTATGCAGTTTCCCTGAGGACGTGGTGTATGGGGTGAGATGCAAGGCACGGAAGGGTGCCCTGCCCAGCCAAACGAAGCTGTAGATGCAAGGAAATTCATGGGAGACTGCCCATTGCTTCAGACACCTTGCAAAAGAAGGGTTGAAAAACAGACCAACCCAATAGACAATCCCCTTAGCTGTGAGCAATCACGTGTGGGGAAAATTCTAGGGGGAAATATCATATGTGCTTGGCTTGTCCTTGGTCCTCCATGCAGGTGTCTACTTAAGAGTTACTACAGGAAAGAGAAGACCGGGTGCTGCTGACCCCTCCGAATCAATACAGCTACTCGAATGTTCCCCTGCAGAATGTAAGCACAGGATCCTGACTGTCACACCTGGGTGCTATTTTCTTTGCTGCTGAGGCACAACTGGATCTGTTCCCTGCAGATATTTCTTTTTTTCCTAATGGGAAGTTAAACGACACAGGGGTGTTTGAAGCTGAAAGGGCAATTCCTGGAAGGACTGAAAAAAATCCTGGAACGGATATTTTTCTGATATAGGTTATAAAACTTAAATTACTTTCTGAACAGGTTCCAAGCTACCAAGAATGTACAATTATTAGGGATATAGTTTGGTATTGAATTCATAGCTCTGAAAAATACAATCATTTCAAAGGAGTGTTGTTACTGGGATAAAACTTTTTTACATTGCAGAACTGAATACTGAAAAAGTTAAGCTCAGATACCACTCACTGGGGTCCAAGGTCTCAGCTGTTTCCTGCAAACCTTTTAGGTTTCCTTGAAGTGGTTGCTGTTGCAGTAACTATTTTGCAGGCACTGCCACGTTGATTGCCATTATCCAAACACATTTATCTATCACAAGGGGATGGAGTTGCTTGGTCTTAGCTAAAAGAATGAGAAGTTTAAAAGCATTACCAGTTTTACATTACAATGTCATTTTTTTCAAAACAAACATCACAAGAAGCACACTTTCATATAGCTTTGAGCAAATCCATGACCTTTAAGAGCCATACCACACATATGGCATTAAAAGCACACTGCTCAGTAAAAGTCTATTGCCTTCTTTAATTAACGTATGATTGAAAATAACTTCAAAAATGTTTTCCATGTAAATTCTATTTTTCATGGAAATTAACATTATACTTAAAAATCACCACATCAGTGGTTTTTTCAGTGTTGTAAATCTAAACTTTGATTCTCCCCCTCTCTAGCAGTAATAGTAGGTGTTCTTGGGGTGTTTAGAATACATGTTCTGGGTGTGTTTAGGAATTCTGGCACCAGTAATGCTTTCCACATCAGCCAAAACCGCATTTACTCATAAGGTTAGAAAGTGCACACCCACATACCTATATCTTTGCAAATCAAGCAATGTAACACCTTAGACTGCTTGTGCTTTTAGTTGTTAAGAGAGGTTTCTAATCCTTTAATAACGCTCCCCTCAAACTGTAATGTAATCTCTTAATCACTTTAAGAAGCTACTGAATTCCTCTATCATAAGCATCTGCTTGTAGTGACATATGTAACAAATGAAGATGGTGCCTAAGATTGTGGACTTTTGTGGCATACTAACTGAAGGCCACAAAAATGGAAGGTAACAAAGTTTAGCCAAAAGCACACTTAGCTCACATTGGATGTTGGGACTGAGCTGCTGTTCTGCTTGACTAAAAAACCTGTGAGGAGCTCCAAAGAGTAATGAAACACGAGACACTTCACGAACAACATAACTATTATTCTTGTTCCCATTATTTAGGTGTCTGATTCATTTATTTACAGGTTCAGCATTGTAAGGAACAGGAGTTCTGATTGGAGAACTAAGCAGTAATTGTTATTACAATGATATGCAGCCCTAGGCGTGACACTTATTTACAGGGGACCAATTTTTCCACAGGGCTGAAATAGCACAGCAGCACAGAATTTTGATATATATCAGTACTGGTAGAACTAAAAGTCAAAGGTACACAGTACAACTCACCCTTTCTATTTTTAAAGGTAGTTGTGTTGAAGATTATGCACCTACTGCTTGAGAGAACAACATATGATGGTACTGCTGTTTTCCTACAAAATTGTTTACACAGTTACATGACATTAAAAAGACTCAATCTCATCTGTCAGTGGAATCTAACATACTGAGGGGGCTTAATCTTGTATTTTTCAGAGGCATTAAAGAGATGCTACAAAAAACAACACAAATTTAGGGGCAAAAACCTTTGTGAACATGTTTCTATCTAATAATGTTTGGGAGATAGAATTTTTCATACAGTAAAGTAAAACAAATTAGTGATATGAAATAGCCTGAGAGGAGGGAATTTATTTTGGAAATTATTATTAATCAAAGAGCTGGCACATTTTTCTGCCTTGGCCAAAGTACAAACAGCATTACTTGGCCCTACTAGAAATGGATAGCAAGTCTCTGTCTTTTTGAAAGTTGAGAACTTCACTGAAACACATGTGGGTTTATTGATAATTATATGAATTAATTTTAATGTAAATTGAGTTAAAGACATCGTTCTGTTCAAATGCAAGACTATTGTTACGGTATTATGTTCATTAAGGCATTTTATTTGTTATATATATGAACATAATATACTTCTTTTGGTTTTTATAAAGTGTTTTCATCATCCAGTTAGTAACTGGATCTATTCTGTATGTTTTCGCTTTAATCTGAAAAGATCCATAAGTAAATGCTATATTTCTCTGTTACTAAATTGTTGAAAATGAATGCTATATTTTAGTATATAAATAGACAAATGCATAAGTATCTACTAAAAAACAAATGCAAAGCAAGTTTGACAGAAAAGAGTTACAGCCTAAAGGAAAACAGCAAAAGGAACCTAACAGAACGAAAAACTAGAAATGCCAAATGTTTCATTCGCATCTATCATGAGTTAGCAATTTAGAAGCACAGAAAAATAAGGAAAAATAAAGTTCACGTATCATATCTACGATGACTCATAGCAACTCTATTGTACTTTCTGCTGTTTATAAAGCCTGTTAGTTGTAACTCATAGAATCATAGAATCACAGACTCATAGACTGATTTGGGTTGGAAGGAACCTTAGAGATCACCTAGTTCCAAACCTCCCATCCCCATCCCCGAGGGCAAGGACACCTTCCACTAGGCCAGGTTTCTCAAAGACCCATCCAGCCTGGCCTTGTCTTGCAGGGACAGGGCATCCACAACTTCTCTGGGCAACCTGTTCCAGTGTCTCACCACCATCATAAGAATTTATTCCTAATATTTAATCTAAACCTACTCTCTTTCAGTTTCAAGCCATTGCCCCTTGCCCTGTCACTACACACCCTTGTAAAAAGTTCTTCTTTCTTGTGGGCCTCCTTTAGGTACTGGGAGGCTGCTAAACAATCTCCCAGGAGCCTTCCCTTCTCCAGACTGAACAGCCCCAGCTCTCTCAGCCTGCCCTCATATGGGAGCTATTCCAGCCCTCTGATCACCTTTGTCACCATCTTCCAGATTCATTCCAGCAGGCCCATGTCTTTATGCTGAGGACCCCAGAGCTGGAGGCTGTACCTGAGATGGGGTCCCATGAGAGCAGAGTAGAGGGGCAGAACCTCCTCCCCCAACCTGCTTGCCATGGTCCTCTTGGTGCAGCCCAAGACTCGTTTGGCTCTCTGGGCTGCGAGTGCCCATTGCTGGCTCATGCCCAGCCTCTCACCCACCAACACCCCCAAATCCTTCCCAGGGCTGCTTTGTCCAGCCTGTGTTTGTGCTTGGGATTGCTCCAACCCAGGTGCAGGACCTTGCATAAGGCCTTATTGCACTTAATGAGGTTCTCACCTAATGTCAAGCTGATTCTCTGAGAAAGTTGTTCCTTGCTTCTCTGATATGTGTTAATTGAGCAAGAGCGGTTGCATGACTGCCATGGCCATGAGCCACTGATAAAGCTGTGATACTGCAGGAATCTTAAGCTACAGTTCTCACTCAGGATGAAAATTTTATAGGGTGCCATGTAGACTACAAAATTATTCAAATGAAGAAGAATCTTCTGTGTAACACAACTTTTCAAAACCATAAAATAATATGCACCTCACAAAATGCCACATTTCCAAAGGGTGGAGAGGCATCATAGCCTGTCAGACCTCATGTTTCCAGGGAGCAATAACAGACACAAGTAAGCTCACCAACTGCTCAATTCACTCGGGTGTCTTGCTCACTTCCTTTCAGATCAAGCTGCAGGCTCTGGACCATCAGGATAGCTGGTGGGCTGATTTGTCTGCAGTGTCTACAGTTCTGTTCTCTCTGGCAATGCAAGCAAAGCAGAACACGATGCTAAAATCACCTTTGTTACAGCTTTTGGCTGTAACAATGGCTATGTATGTGTAACAGTTACAGTGACAGGCTGTAACTTACCAGTGACTATGCAATGAACTGAAGTAATTTAGAACTGAAGAGGTTTAGAAAAAGGAGGTCTTAAGTCATCAGACCTTGCTGCTGCTGCCCAAGCCTCCTTGGCCCTGAGTCAGGATGGAGCTGAGCTTTGCCAGGCCTGTGCAGAACCAGCCCTGCCACTCCTGCAGCTCCTCTGCTCTGCCTACTCCCTGCCTTACACTGCAGCCTTTCTGCCAACAGCACTGGGATTTGTAATGCTATGAAGGTTTGTGGTTGCATTCAAACCTGTAATTTGTTTAACCTGCTCATGAAAACAAGAGGAAGAAAACTTTGTTCCAAATGATCGCTAGATCCCATGATTAGTAAGGAATCTAGTTCCTACTGGGATATCACCAGTAAAAACAAGGCTTGCTGTTAATAAGAAGCGTTGCTATGTCCTCTTGAAAAACAGCAGTCACTCTGTGACTCAGGGGCTTTAGATCCAACATTACTGGGACACATGCTGTGAAAAGTGGTAATCGCCACTGCGAGTGATGCATGCTGCAAGGGAGAGGGAAGAGGCATTGGGATCAGAGGACAATGATAGGTTGGCAGAAGGACAGGGAGAATGGGCTGAGAGGGTGCTGTGGTTTAACACCAGTCAGAAACTAAGTACCACGCAGCCATTCGCTCACTCCCCCACCAGCAGGATGTGGGAGAGAATCGGAAGAGTAAAAGTGAGAAAACTCGTGGGTTGAGATAAAGACAGTTTTATAGGAAAAGCAGAAGCCGTACATGCAAGCAAAGCAAAACAGGGAATTAATTCACTGCTTCCCGTGGGCAGGCAGGTGTTCAGCCATCTCCAGGAGATCAGGCCCCATCACATGTAGTGGTGACTTGGGAAGATAAACACCATCACTCCAAACATCCACCCCTCTGTCCTTCTTCCCCCCACTTTATATACTGAGTATGATATTCTATAGTATGGGATATCCCTGTGGTCAGTTGGGGTCACCTGTCCTGGCTGTGTCTCCTCTCAGATTCTCAAGCCCCCCCAGCCCCCTCCCTGGCATGGCAGTACAAGTACAAAAGGCCTTGACACTGTGCAAGCACTGCTGTCCAAAAACAAATATCTCTATATTATCAACACTGTTTTCAGTACAAAGCTAAAACACAGCCCCATATTAGTCACTGTGAAGAAAATTAACTCTACCCTAGCCAGAAGCAGTACAGACAGTAAGAGCAAAGTTAAAGGTAATGTGGCAAAGAGAAGTGGGAATACTGGTGGGACAGTGACAGCCTTGCCTGGGACAACAGGGAGAGAAAGTCACATTTTTCAAATAGCCAGTGAAAAAAAACATTTTTTGCATGTGCATTAGGGCTGCATTTTGACCTTAGAGTTTACACAAGATTTTGAGAACAGTCAAATTCCTCCTAAACCTTCAGGGGAGAAGGGGTGAGGGGGGGAGACAAATCCCAACACCCCAACAAAACCTGTACATGTTTCACAGAAATGTGACTGCAGAACATCCATTAATTTAAACCACCCTTCTGAGCTCAGCAGTTGTAGTGTAGGTGGGAGGTGACGATTCAGATCTTTGAGTCCCAAGAACTGGCAAAGTGGGCAAGTCATGTTAGCTTGGGGCTGGAAAGCAGCTGTTATGTAATTCCCTCTCATCTCCACCAGAACTGCTGAAAAGTAGTTTATGTTATTTACAACTGCTATAACATTTTCCTGCTTGTAGTCACCATGGCTTCCTATTAAAAAGCAATTTGGTTAGATATGGAAGTTTTATATGTAATATGGTATCTTTAACTCTCTCCCAGGGCTACATTCTCCTCATACAATCATTGAAGCTAGATATTGCAAGCTTGTTGCATGGCAGCTATGCACAGAGTAATACCTTCAAACCAAGTCTATAGAGTTAAATCCCTGAAAACTGACCTATGCTCCCAAGTGTTGACAATGAACCTGGTCAGAGTGCCCAGGACCCTGTGCATGCACTGGGGAGAGAGCAAAACAACCCTGGGCCTCAGGATCCTACTCACCTCCGAGAAAGACCTGCTTTTTCCTTCTACCTAAGGAGTACCATTCTGTGGTGCTGCTGCCCCTGCTGAGCTCAACAGCATCTCTGCACAGCACTGTGTTCTGCAGAGCAACATTCCCCAAAGGACTGGCACAGCCATTTTCTTTCTTCATCTCACTGCGCTGCAGAGAAGGAAGACAAGTCAAAAATGGCATTTCAAACATTGTGCAGGTGATGATTGACCTTCCATACAGCTGTAGCTATTACATTCTCCATTTCAAAGATTTTCTTTCAGGAATCTGTGTAAACAGACTCTGCATTTAGTTCCTCATCGGCAATAACTAGAGGCAAGGGATGATCTTTCAGGAAGGTGACAAGGTTCAGGGTTTTGCTGGGATGAGCCTGCCCAGCAGCACAGCAGCAAAGAGCTCAAATAAGCTCCATTCTCAATCATTTTTTCCCCCCGAAGAAATTAAATCTGGAAATTTACAATAAAGCACGTAAGAACAAGAAATGTCGGATTTTTACAACATCCTACTCACATATTTCCCATTCAGAATTCCCTTACTATTTATCAAACTTAACCCAGCTGTAAAAACTTACTTTAAAAGCCTATAAAGGTGAATTAACACTCCTTTACAAACATACTTTTCATAGCTCTGTGCTTGAATTACACCATAAAGGTTGTGAAATTGAAAACAACACATAAATCATGTTTTATCAAATGCAAATTTCTAAAATATATTTTGGACTTGACTCCCAAGAAACAAGATCTCTCTTCATATTTGATCTCTAGGTGGGAAACGTGTTGCAAAAACATATAAAATGCATTTTTTATGCCAATGAAACAAAGGCAAAGTTGTGAGTGTTGTGGTTTAAGCTGGCTAAGCGCCAAGCCCCAGAAGCTCAGCAGCCCCACAAGCTCAGCAGCTTGTCAATCAACTCAGTTTCAACCCACTACATTGAGATATAAAATCCACAGGTCAGGCCAATGGAAAGCAAAGCTGCCTCACATGCTGCACTTTCACCTCAGAGACAGACACATCGCTTCCACTTTTGTTGGCACATTTTTGTTGGCCCTCTCTTCAGCACGTTTAGCAAATGCATCAGCATGTACTCAATACAAGGAATATTTAACCAGAATAAGACTCTCTAAACAAGGCTTTCAGTCTGAAACTACTTTTTCCAAGTGTTAGTCCTTTTAGTAGGGAGAGACCAGAAATCCATTCCTAACCTTTTTGGTATATATACAAACATCTTTGTCTATTTATATTATTGATTTTTTTCTTTCTCATCCACAATCCCTACTGATATCTGTATGAAAAAAAAAAAAATCTATATACAAGGCCTGGACTTACATGGCAGCTTCCCTTTAAAAAAAAAAAAAAAAGACGTTAAAATACCCATGTCAAGACCAAATCTCAGGTGTTTTTTTCTTGGTTTTAAGTAGTCATGGAACATTCCCTACCATAAGGTGCTACCCTCCTTTCCTTTCTAGCTTTAACACTGGAAACAATTCCCAATATTTCCTCCCTATGCTATGGGAATAAACACTCAAAGTTTATGAGGGGATTGAGTACATAATGGTGATAGTAAACAGACTGAAATAAATATTTGAGCAGAAGATAAATCTGAATCCAGAACTGAATTTGGTAGAAAACCTGTGGCATCCCACTGAAGATTTCCATGTGACCAAATGTCTGTAGCATTTTTAGAGCTGTAAAATGCCTCAGTGGCTAGTTATAAACTCCTTAAAATATATTTACAGTTCATAGAAAAAGTAAATATATTTAAAAAGTAAGTATAACTAACTTGGCAGAGATCTGTATTTTTTTCTTTGAGAACTTTTGAGTGAACAGAGAGATAGAACTGATTCCATGTTCTGGTGGTGTACAATTTCTTTTTCCTCACACTTCACACTAGACAGGAGTGATATAAGACACCAATGGGATATGCTGGAGCAGAGGTTTCTCTACACAGAGACAGCACCTGCCTCTTGTCTGCCTCCTCTATCAATATCAAGTGACCCAAACAGAAATGATACAGCTGCTGGCTGGCAAGAGCTTAATCCAGAGAGCACTGAGATAAAGCTCAAAGGCTTGAGGAAGCACCAAAAGTCTTAGCAGAGATTAACTCAATCCCTTGACTGAAGTAGAGCATCTACTATTACCTACTTGGTCTCTCGGGGCAGAAGCCTGGTTGGCAGAATGATTTCCTGTAGATGTCAGAGCCGAGGCCACTGCCAAGGTTCATGTTATATAACCTGTCTCTGTGATGATGGTTCCTCACACATACAGCCTATCCAGAGCAGCTTCCCCGGGGTTTTTTGGTTGTAAAAGTTTACATTCTTTTAGGGTTTTGTTTGCCATTTTTGTTTGGGGGTTTTTTAGGTTTTGTTTGTTTGAAATTGTCACAATTTCAGTATGACAATAAAGTGTTTCGAAGAACATATGTACTACAGTATCCCAACAGCCCCCTTCACAAGAATATACTTAGTGAAGCTGTCCACAGTTACTATTTCTCTGAAAAAGCTTCTTTAATTTACTTAACAGAGCCCAGTGTTGTCTTATTTATTCATTTTGGAACATGTTTGTCTCTGGCCAGAGCTAGACAAGAAAAAGAACCTGATTACATAAATGCTATCAAATAACTGATTTTTTTACTGTTTGGTATCATTTCTAGCAATTTCAGATGTTGCATAGCCTCTTCAGGGCAACTGCTGTAAAATATTAACTGAAAATGGAAATCTACCAGGAATCACATTCACGTGAATGGTTCACATGAATTATCGTGAGTATATGCAAAAGGACAGCTACCTAATTGACAAAACATCCATAAATATTTACTTCCTGTAAGTAAGATAACGTGCATGCAAAAAATTTTAAAAACTAAAAGCAAAATAAATAAATGGAGATTAAGTTTTCAGATACCTGTAAGGCATGTGCTGTTAGAACGCTGCTTCCCATCCAAGTCTCAGTGGGACTGCAGCTTTGCGGAGCCAAATGCTCTTCAGTATAACAGGTAGTTTTATAGCCAACTGTTTATTCACCACTTTTATGGATATAAATCTGAAGTAAAAAAACTTATTCTACATATATTCAACTTATCAGTTCAGGAAGAACACAGGCCACATGCACAAACATTCATTATATAAAGCCAAAGCTCTCTTTCACCGGCTATTACAATGGTGGGAGACAAATGAAAAAAAAGCAATTACTTCTAAAAGCAAAACATTGTTTTCTTTTTAATCCACCAGTATTGGTCTCTTGTGTCTCCATCTTGAGTGTAGCAAACATGTAACTTGTTGTAAGACAATGTTATTACTTCATTAAGAAATAAAAATTCAAGTGTATTAAAGCTTCTACCTCAGCAGTCACAGTGCTGATCCATAAGCTGACATTACTATCTTTGAGAGCAAAACAAGTCCTTTCTCAACCACTTCATTTTAGGCACCACCTTTCCCTCGATTATACATAAACAGCAAAACAGCTGTCAACTCCTAAACTCACTCAAATGTCCTATTTAATTAGGTTTTGGTTTACAGCGTAACTACTTTCTAAGGTTAATCCTGAATAGGCATGTGATTGACAATCAACAAAAATTACCATGAAAACAAATTTTAAATTTGCAGATAGAGTTTGCAGAAATAATAGGAATTGTGTTAGTAATTACTGAGACAATAATTTTATCATTCCTCCTACCTTAAACCACAAAAGGCAATGTCAGTCCCAGTGAGTAACCCAATCCAGCGGAGCTGAAGTTTGTCAGGAAAGCAAACAAATCATATAAACACGTTAGTTAACTGCTTAATTGCTTGGTCATATCTCAATCTTTAAGTCATATGGAGGACAGGTAATTTACATATAAAACATACTGGTTTGTTTATCTACAAAGGGAGTACATTTTGACCACAGGCTTTCCCTAAAAAATACCAAAAGAAGCTCAGTTGGAGTTCCAAAGATCATCTTATTTCTAAAAGCAGACATCTAAACTTGAGTACAGCATCAGCAATGGGAAGAAATATTACACTACTGATAGTGGGTTAAACTGACAGAGTTTACCAAATTCCAAATCCTACTCAGATATCTGAAATCATTATTTTCTTGCCCAGAAATGCTGGTTAGTTAAACAGCTGGAAAATGAAGTTTTGTGGTCAGCAAAAAAGAAGTTTTTTGCAGGAAAAATGCTGGATCCTTGTACCTGTGAAAATAATATGGGTTTGCTAATGTAATTACAGATTAATTTGCTTTTAAAAAAAGGTATTTCAGCATTATTTGAGTCTCAAAAATCTGTTAACATGCTTTATGTGATTTTTAAAATTACATTGATCTTTGCAAACCATTTTGATGTTCAACCATGCTTTAAGTCTTTGAAATTCAATAACAGAAGTTCACAGGCAAGAAAAACACCATGTCTTTGTCTATGAAACCCTTCCCATTTTTTAATGAGTGTTGCACCCCTTCCTTCATTTGCAGCCCCCAAAAGCTAGGCAGTACAAGAACTCCATAACTAGACCCCAAGGAGCAGCAGCAGTGATCCTGAAGCTGTCACCAGACCAAGGGCACAGCGAGTCAGGGTCTCCCTGTTGGGGATGTGGGTGAACAAGGGAGATGAAAGCATAGAAGGCAACCTGGGCCCCTTCACAACCAGATCCCAGCTCCAACTTTCCTCATACAATTGTCTTCCTCCCTGCAGATGCCACTCTGTACAGCTTAACTGTGCTACATTGCTGAAGGTTCAAACACTATTAACCATGCCTCGTAAGAAGAACTCAGTAGGTTTTTTTTTCTACAACCTCCAGTAAAAACTCTGTGAAATAAGAATTAAAAGCATAATGGTTTAAAAATGCACACTAAAAATGCAGAAAATGCCATTTTTTAAGATCACACAAGATGAGTTCTACTCATCCATGGGTACATGCATCATGCTACTACAACTGCCACTCACCTTTTCTCCAGAGAAGCCTGATCTTACTCAGTAATTAGGACAAAATTATGAGAAGATGTAATAATTACCACTCATGCCACAGAAATCTGGAACCTGACAGTGGTTTATTTCCATTCATTTGCAGTCTTAATATCGTGTATGGGTCTCCTTGTATAAATAGTTTTTAAATACTAACTCCAGAAAAAAACGGCTGAAGTACAATATATTACTGCATTGCTGTGTTATTTTATACATTAATACTATTAACTTGCTATAAAAAAGACTCCAAATTAAAACTGAACAGGATATATGAAAGCTACTTTTTTTTCAATTGAAACACACACGTACATGTTACAAATCAGCCTGTATGTTAGTAAAAATTCAAAGTTCAAATTTTTCTGCTTCTTTTAAAAAGTTCTGATGACTACACAATTGCACTTGGCAGAGCTGATGTCCTTTCAGTTACTCACCATCTCACTGTATGCTGCATATTTTCACACAACCATGTAATTCTGAAATGAGACAATCTTTTTAACTCTGGGGCTCAGGAATTTTTTCATTTCACACCATTTTGCACCAACATCCTAGGAACACCTATATCAGTATCAATAAACTGCTGAATAAATATAAAAGAGTATAAGCAAATTATAAGCAAAAACCAGTTAATGCCAGGTACTTGTCTCTGCTATGAAATATCTGTCATCATTTTCTGCTTGGATTCAAAAGCTACGTATGATCACACTGACAAATCACTAAAACAAAATTGAAATTTTATCCTCAAAAATCCTATCAACTAATTCTGACATCATAAAAGCAAAAGCAGACAGAATACTTGTATTCAGGTGATTTTGTACATGTATAAGGAGTACTGAAATGCACCATTATTTACAAGTGGCATTAATGTAACAGATTTATTTTGCACACGTTATGTACCAGCCAAATACAACAGAACAGATAAAACCCCGTAGCTGGCATTAGACAACTTCTGTGTGTCCTAAGAAAGTTGCTAAGCACAAAGTGTCATCCCTTTCTGAAGAGCAAGCCCTTGACTGAGATGGAAAACAATGATACTTACATAAATCTTCCCTTTCCTACTTACCCACCACCCTTATTTTGGGATTCATTCACTGCAAAGCAATTCAGTTCTTGCAAACCTTGCTTCGTGCAACGAAGTCTGTTCAACACACACGAGAATTTTATCCCTTGCACATTTAGTGACAGAATGTAATAGTCTTGGAAACCTAAAGAACTCTGGAAACGAAGCATCCAACACGTCAACTAAGCCACAATTGTGTTATAAAATACAGGCAAAGGTGGCATCACAAAGCTTCTGCTCCTGCAGACTGATGTTCACATTTGCTCAGTTTTGGATTAAAGCATTTTCTTCCTGACTTACAGAACCACGCAAGTGGCAAATTGAAAATCAAGATCTTCTGACTTATTGTCAATAACAAAAAGTCTGTTGACCAAAGTCCCCAGACAGGTCTAAGGATTAGCTGAGTTATGCAAGTGATTAACCAAGGTTAAAATAATAGGGCACTGAAATTATGATCCAGGACAATATTTGTCCTTTCCGTGTTACTGCAATTGTTGAACAGAGGACAGTAAGGGAAAATTTGCATCTACCTCTGCTTTTGCTGGGGGCAAGTGACAATGTTATAAGCTGTTCTGTAAAGCTCTGTCCACATTAGGATCCCTGCTTCCATAAAATTATTCCATGAAACTGCCTCTACTCCTGTTCAAGCAAGACAAGACTAGCTTGCATCTGAACCCAGTGTCTCAGCTGAACTTTAAACACCACAGCTATTAAAAAAAATTCCCTTTCCATGTGCCCAAAACATCTGAAACGCCATTTTTGTAATTTCCTTTTAGATACAGTATGTAATGCAAACTGCAAAAACAAGCGTCTTGTTACATGCTTCAGCGATACACCCTCAATGTCTTTGCAAACTAGTTCAACAAGTAACCTAGTTTTTCCAAATTCCTTAAAGTTATCTGCATGCCCCTGTGACTCATGCAGTAGATAAAGTGCTGAGGAACTCCGTGGGAACCCATCTCAGGGTCCCGCACAGCTCATTTTTAACACTACTTTATTTATTTGTGATATTTTAATATCATTTTTATCGCACAGAGTGAACACTATGCAGTACCAATCCTTTTCACTTAGCTTACTGAGCATTTCTAAGGTTTGTGCTGCAAAACACAACAAAATTTGTGATCACAATTCATGATACAACTGAAAATGGTAACTTTAGAAGGCTTAAAATAAGCATGTTAGGGGGTTTTTTGGAAGTGTGGGATATTCACAACTTAAGACTGAATTAATCATATCCAACCCAAAACCTAAGCAGCCTGGATACAATGTTTTTTATCAGTCAACACATCACTGATAGTTACTGATGCTGTATCAAGATTTTCATGTTTAGAGTCACATGAGTAGCCATTTTCCCCATAAACTACCTCTGCTCCTTACGAACACATCTACGACTGCATCTGTGCCTTGCTCTCGCCGCAAAACTCAGCTTTCCAAAAATTCAGTGGTTAAGCAGCAGTGGACTAGAAAGACTGGGGATTTTGCACCACTATTTGCACTTCAAAGAAAAAGCACAGCTGTGTGCAAAGAAAATGGGTAAAAATACTGTATTTACCAATATTTTGAAAAAACCATAGTATTTTAATCTATTTTGTACCACATAAACCAGTAACAAATACATACAAAATCAGTCCTGCAGCTCTTTATCACATGTGCTCAATCAAGACTGATGCATTCCAGCTATGTAGTTACTTTTTAATCCCAACTTTAACCCAGTACCTTTCTGTTGTTTAAGGATGGGGCCTTCTACTGTTCTGAGATCAGGGACTGATTTGTAAACACACATGCACATTTGTAAACACTTTTTTAACAACTTGCAAAGAAATTTCCATCTTGTGAGGGGAGTAAAAAGCTGTATTTCCTTACAACAATACTTCTATTCATGTAGCAAGAGGGTGCCAAAGTACCATCAGCAACAGGACAAATCTCAAGCAAGTTTGGGGCTAACTGCAGAATGGAGGCTCCCAAAGACCAATGTCCAAGCCCAAGTGTGCACACCAGACAGCTGGCTCACCACCAACCCTGGTATCACCAGCTCAGGTACTGTGCTTGAGAACACCTCTTCTAAGGCCTATTAATATACAAAATTGTTTCTCATTGGCAAACAGATATACTAAGATCTCCTGCATTAAGAAAATAACGACAGATACTCGATTGTCTTTAAATGCTTGCATTTCTGTCTTTCACATATTGACAGACACCAGAATTATCAGTGGTTCACATTTGTAAAGTACTATGCCCCTTCTTCCCACCTCTTAATAGGGGAGACTAAGGCAGACAAGCTAAATAAAAGGTCCTGTGAACCCACCCACAATTCTTCCCCACACCAGGAATGCACAGGATAGAAACGAAGAGCACAAGTAAAATTATATTCTTTATTCATTCCATTTTAGCTGTGAATATTCCTATTATACAAATACAGTATAAATTCCAAAATCACAATATATTACAAAATAAAAAAGTACAAACTGCATTACTTAATAAATATATCTAACAAGTTAATCAGAAAGTAGAAGAGACATAATTCAGATTGGTAACATTTAAATGTTTGACCCAGCAAACCATACAAACCTCAATTTAAGTATTTTTTTCTTTTAAACCATAACATAGAATACCATTCCTGATTTCTTGATTACAAAATAAAGTCAAGTGAATAAAATGTTGCGATCAGATAATGATTTGTTGGTGAAACACCAGTGCCAAAAAAGAAGCAGGGTTTATACAAAAGACACCAAAACCCCAGAAACAAGAACACAAACACTGAGGTGCAGCCAAGGCAATTACTGCCAAAGCAGGAGACTATTATCTAGTCACAACATTCTATTGCAAGTTAATGTTCTGTTATTATAGATAAATAATATAAATGGAGCAGAGGGTGAGCCAACCAGGCAACAAGAGGCCAGTTTACCCAAAACAGTAATTAAATACAGAAGAGTCAATTGCTCCCTGCACTGTTCACGTGTAGCTGTAGCTGCATTCCAACTGGCTCAAAGGACTTGTTCTGTGCTCCAGGCAGAGAAAGCCACTGTTCCTAAAAGCAGTCTGTTCTTACTTTGCTGCACTTTTACAAAAGCCATTCTTTTAATTTTGCAAGAAAATACCCACGATAGTTTCATCAGCTAGAGGGTCAGTTTGACATCAACCTCATTTGGTAAAAATATAAGGTTTATGGGTAAAAAACACAGCAAAAAATAGCTGTTACATCATAAGCCTTATTTACAAAAACTGTTTACAAACGTTTTTGGCTGTACAGCTGAAAGCCAGATACTAATGTAAGATGTAGAATATGGAGGTAACAGTTTAAAAATAGTGTGCAAAAAATACATTCTTATAGAAAATAGACAGTGGGGAGGGGAGACACAAACATACACAGAGAAATCTGCTTGCAAATAACCCGAGGCTAAGTTTTTACAACAGAATATTACAAATACGTCTGTATTTATCCCCCACAGTCTACAGTCCTGCTCAGTCTGGGGTGCTGCTGCTTCATTAAGGATTAAGGCATCACCATCACAGCCAGCACACCTTCTCTCTGTCAGTCCCTGCAGCAAAGCTCCCAGCCTGCAGCCCAGGTGGTCTCACGAGCAGGTATTCTGCTCAATGTACATCTTGGACAAGGACACTGCCATGGACTTGGCCAGCTCCTCATCCCGTCTGCGCTGTACCTGAGTCTGTCTGCACCACGCCTCGTACTCTGGGTTGGGGCACATGCGGTCCAGCACAGCATCGTAGTGCCCATTGCTAAGCCAGCTCAGCCAGATACTGGGCCGTGTCGGGTCCTCGGGCCCCAGGTAGTGAACCATGGTGGAAACGGTGGGGCTCTCGGGCCGGCCGCCCGTGGTGAGGTGGATGTTCACGTTCAGCATCTGCCCCATGGCCAGCAGCTCCGGATAGCCGGCCCAGGCCCCGTCCTGGGCGGCGCCGATGAGGAACTCTCCCACGTCGCCCTCGATGATAGGGTTGAAGTGGTCCAGGTGGTCGGCGATGTAGTGCACGGTCTGCTCGCGGAGCTCGCCGTGCAGCCGCTGGTCCCCGTACACCGCCTTGCAGACGGCGCGGTACAGGCAGTTCCCGTCGGGGATGATGTGGAAGCGGAACCGGCCCTTCTGCCGCAGGTACTTGTCCTGCTTCTCCCCCTCGGCCAGGTACAGCGCTAGCTTCT
>VZRR01001082.1:64712-126052 GCA_013398015.1 Oreocharis arfaki | reverse complement strand
TGAGCCGCAGGCTGCGGTTGCTGGGCTCCTCGGCGGCGGCCTCGCCGTCGCCCCCGGCCTGCCGCACGCTCTCCAGGATGCCCTCCAGCCAGGCGCGGCTGCGCGGCGAACCCGGCACCAGCTCTCCGGCGGCCTCGGCGCGCTGCACGATGCGGATGGGCACGATCCGCTCCAGCGGCCGCCGGCGGCTGACGGTGACCTGCGCGCAGGAGCTGAACTGCGGGCCGCCCGCCGGCCGCCCGGCCGGGCCCGCCGCGGGGCCGCTCGGCATCACCTCCAGGCAGGACGAGAAGGCGGGCATGGCGGCGGCGCTGCTGCTGCCCCCCGCGGGAACGAAGCTGTCCTTGCTGGAGCTCTCGGCGGCCGCGTTCGGGCCCGCGGCGTCAGCAGCACTCGGTGCCTCGGCGGCGGAGGGTCCCGGCGACAAGGAGACCTTGAAGACGGCGGCGGAGCTCGGCGAAGCCGCGGCGGCTGCTGCAGTCGCGCCCGCCGGGTAGTGGGTGATCACGGAGCTGTAGAGCTGCATCCTCGGCTCCCCGCGGGCGGCGCTTTATAGGCGGCGCCGCCGTCGGAGCTGGGGCGGGGAGCGGCAGCGGGGGCCGCGCTGGGGCTGCCGAGGAGGATGAACCGCCCGGGTAAAAATAAACAAGGGCATCACTGCCCGCCCCGCCCCGCCCGGGCCCCGCGGCCGCGGCAATTCCGACTGCGCCACCGGCCCGGCCCCCCCGCGGGCGCCGGCCCTTCTGGAAGCTGCGGGAGCGCGGGAGGGGGGCGGGGCTGCCCGGGACGTCAGCGAGCACCGCCCCGCTCCTGCCTACGTGTGATCGGTGTCACGGTTCCTAATTTGCAGCTCGGGCAGGAATAACAATCATTATATCCATTTGGTTTTGGACAGTTCCAGGCACAAGCTGCTGTGTGTCCACCTGCAGTCCCACTCTGGGAAATGCAGTGCGTGCATACAAAAATGTGTGATACAAACCAGCACACATTAACAGGAGAGACACGGTCTGAAATAGGGGTCTCATCAAGATCATTGATAATTGGTTTATTAATACCTGTGGCACCTTGAAATTAAGCCACGTCTTCTAACCTCAGCTGCGGTATAAATAAAGTCATACCTAAGCCTTTGTCCATGGATGATGATGTGATCTGTACACACTCGATTTGATTACGTTCTGACAGGCATGCTGACCAAGAAACACCAGTTTACACTATGATCAAATGTTAACCCAGTCATTCATTCCTAAAAACCGGGAAAAAAGGTATTGACATATGAAAGTTCAAAGTGATACTTAAAAACAATTCTGGATTCCATCCCACAGCCTCAAATATCTTCAGGAAAGTGTTAGTAACCCAACCAGACTGCAGAACTTTAAAAACAAACAAACAAACAGAAAACTCTTTATTCAGATATTCTGAAAAATTTATTTTCCTCATTCCACTCACATTAATTAAAAAGACAGAATAAGAGGATCACTTGCAATATACTGCAATGTCAAAAATAATTGTTTCCTTGGAGCCTTGGTTGTATTTTGTATCCATGTTTAGGGATATACTTCCTATCTTCTGCCTCTACAGCTGATTCCAGGGCTACCAGTATGAATAATGAACAATTTGGAATTTCATTCTCTTTACACAGAAAACATACTATGATTCACTTGGCTAAATTGCATATTGAAGAAAAAATGCTGAAACCCTTTGTGCAAAGTAATGTGGGTATTTACGGGAAAAGTTTTCACATCTTTTTTATTCTGGATAAAATAAAGAAATAAGCAGCAATTTACTGCATGCAATATTGGGAACTTTTCAATAAAAATTTACAGACTAAACATATATCTAAAATTTTTGCCTTCGAAGCTGAAATGTAAGAAGTATATCAGATGTTGATCAAAGCCCAAATGTCCTCACTTACCTGCCAGAGCCAGCCAGAAAGTTGATATCTTTAGAACAAATGGTGATGGGCCTTATCCAGGAGCATTTCTGGCAGCCTGTTACAGGAGGATAAGATATTACAACTGCTCTGAAATTACAGAGTGACTCTTGTATTTCAGAATGTTCAGAACTTTGTTTTAAATATAGCTTGTGAGCCCAGTCAGTTAGTCTTTATTTCTGGACTAATCATTACTTAGAGAGGAATATATATTGATCAAATAGTAGTAAATTGAATCCTTCCCTCCTTGAAATGGAAGCTTGGAGCAAAGGAAATATTCTCATCTAGTTTTATTTCTTAGTCAAAACTTGACAATGTCTACTTCCAAGTTAATATGTATATGTTTATATATATACTGATAGGAGATTTCATGTAAAATTACTGGAAATTGCCCCTTCCAAGTGGGTTTAAAATATGCCAGTTGCTCTTCATTGTGACTTTGGTCATTTATAAAGATATATATTACTCAATGCTCACTAGTTCTTCTGCTACTTTTTTTTTTTTTTCGTTCAGAAAAGGTATCTGTAGTTTGGTTTAGTGAATATTCTGTCTACTAGTAAATAGCTGAGTACAGGATGGCAGTTCAAAGTCTTCAATAGTCTGGTAACAGAGAGAGGGGAGGGAGAGAGGCAGCTCTTTCTGTTAGAGAACAGTAAATGGATGCAGCTGAATAAGAGCACTTCTGGCAGGAGAAAGTGCTGCATTTTGAACACTCAGTACTGCAAATGTCTTTCTTCTAGGATATTACAAAAACTCCTGCTAATGACTGTTCTCCAAAACCATACATTATTTGGAGCAGTGGTACATTAATGGATGGGCAGCTGTTTAAATCTGATTGTTAGTTACAATGAGGTACAACTTGAAGTTTGTGGTGCTTAATTTGAGGAGAGAAACAGATTTTTGTATGCCCAAATTACCCTTGTGCTAGTATTCTGATGCTCTAATGTAGCATATTCTCGACAAGAAAACTTGTTTATCTGAACTGAAATCAAAGGAATATCCTGAAATACATGCTAAATTTGCCAGCAAGTTTTTGTAATGGTAGCAGATAGATTGTTCTTTTTTTCTTTTTGCTTATAAGCAGATAAAATGTCTTTCTATATTTTCAGTTAAAATGCACATAATAAGCTCTCTAATAAGGTTAAAATACAAGCAAAATCGGTTGCTAGGTAACTGAGAGACAAAACAAACATTGTAACCACTGTCTTGGTGTTAATAGTATACTACTTTTGATATCCTTACTATGTCCTGTGTGAAGTAAATGGAAAGAGAAGCTCACCTTGGTGTGTTTTACCTGTGTTGTTATTAAATACTGACAATGTAATGCAACCAACATTTTTCATAACTGAGCCAGAGTTAGTCACACATACTTGGCCTGAGGGGAATCCAGTCTCTCTGGATGACCAGTGACAAAAATCCCATTGAGCTTCTGCCACATGAGCATCTCAGGGTTAGCTTTCAACTGTCATTCTAGGAGTTACCAGGAATCAGCACTTCCTAAAGGTAATTTTCTTAGATATCTGACAGGTTTTAACAATAACATCCTACATGGTCTGCACCAGGGAGTAATCATAGAACAGCCTGGATTGGAAGGAATCTTAAAAATCATCTAGCTCCTGGTCACCTTCTGCTAGACCAGGTTGTTCAAAACTCCATCCAACCTGTCCTTGAACACTTCCATGGATGGGACATCCACCACCACCAGGTGCAGGACCTGGAATGATCAAGTGCTATAAGTACAATTCTGGTAAAATAGAAATTTCAAAGAAATATTTGAATGCCTTTAATGCAATGATATCTATGAAAGCCAGGGGCACGTGGTTCTGTCTTCAGTGCCTTTTACTACCAGAATATTGGTCTTTATCGTTTCTTTCAGCTACATATAGAACTGCTGTTAATTCCAAGGGAAAACTAAATTTTGCTTTATTATGACCTGGCTAAACCACAACTCATGAATTGATTGCCTCCAGAATACTCCTGTATTTCCAACTTCTGTACACTTTTGCCTACATGTTGTGGTCCCACAGGCATGAGAGGGGTTTGGAAAGTGAGAAGAACACAATATGGATATGCCCTTCACCGCTTTCCACAGAGTAATGTTCCTGAGCTTCTGGTTCACTCATTACAGGGTAATGTACGGTCCTTTGCTCTTACAGAATAGATCTCAAAACAAACTCTGTAGTAATAAAGCATAAACATCTCCCGTGGTTAAAGTTTCTCTTGACATTACTGTTATCACTGGTTACCCTGCACATTCCAGGAATTGTTTAGATTGTTTAGAAGGCAAACCACAATCACAAAAACAGCTGTGGAACAACAGTGGTATTCACTGACGTAAACCGAAATGCATGAGAGTAGAACTACTTTTAACTTTAATATGTAGTAGATACTTGATCGACATAGAAGAAACAAATTAATTACATCACCAGGAACATTTGCTAGTGAAGAAACAAGGAGAAGTTTGCTAAAATTATGTATTGAATGACACTGAATAAGCATTTCCATTGCTTGGTTTTTTGGGTTTTTTGTGCTGACATAACAGCCCTTCAGACAAAGATATTTCTGACTAATGTATTTAATGAATTAATAACTTTTTGTATGTAACTGGAAAACCAAATGTTGAATTTATACTAATAATCTGATGCGGTGTACCAAGGACAAAATGTGGAAAATATTAGAAAGTAGAAAAATATATAAAGGATCTTCCAATACAGGGAAGAAATGCATATACACTTCAACTAGAAGGAACGTACAGACAAAACATCAATTTTATTCTCTGTTGCCTGCAGATTATCATATCATATCATACAATTCCTTTCATAAAATTACCAGTTACAAGTAATTTATTCGGGGTACAGTCAGTGAATCTATAAAGCTGTCACAAGGCAACAGCACTGCCAAAAGAACCAATTATGCTCTTTCCCATTACCGGTCTCTTTTTTCTACTCCTGGTGCCAGCTGCTTTGTGATGGCCTAAGTGTTAGTATTAACTAGAGTACCTACTGCATCTCACCCTAAATGCTAACATAAAAAGGGAGGAAAAGTGTATCTGCGCTTACACTGAGGTGTGAAAAAGTTGCATAAAACAAGGGCTGTGTCTCAGAGAGCTTTGCCTCACAATTTGTTGTTCAGCTTCTGCATATATTAAAATTTTATTCACTGTATGGATGCACCAGGCATTAGAGATGCAGTGCTATGACATCATGTGGCAAGAGTTTGTGGAAAAAGGGCTGTTGGTGTTAAATATAGACATTTGCTCATGTCTCAAGGGCTCAGTTGGTATCCCACTTGATAACTGAGTCTCTAAATGCGAGCGATGACGCAGGTCAAGCCTCACATTTCTGCTCAGAAGTGTAAATGGCATTTGCAGTGATCATTGTGCACAGGGCCTTAAGATGATACCAGGAAAAAAAAAGGGGGGGACACTACAATGCTGTTTCCTCTGAAAAAAAAAGATAATAATGTGGTAATAATGTTACATAGACAAGCTTTATAATGTGTATGATGTTTAGAAAGGTTATCTTATCTATTTTTTATAAAACTTATGAGCTATAAAAGTGTTCATAATGTCTATATTTTTGTCAGTTACAGGAAGTCAGTCACCTTCTCTCCCTTTCATGTTGGTTAATGGCAATTTAGGGTCAAGGAAAGTAGATACTTTGGCTAAGACTAAGAGCAGAACACAGTTCTGACAAGGACAGACTGTAAAGGAGGTAGGGGAAATGGGCAATATAGAAATACCAGGAGCAGGAAATCACCACTCACAATTACAGGAAATATTATTAATAGATTATTCGTGATAAAAACTGGAAGCATAAAATAACTGTGGTACAAAAGAAGGTGCAATACTGCCTACTCTTGAAGTGAAAAAATACTCCAGTGAGGTAGCAAGCAGCCAGCACTGCCATGTGTGGCCTCACAACCAAAAGACTTTGGAAACAGACTGATTCCACAGGAAGTGTCATCCCCTCTATCCTCCACTACCTTGCCGTGCCTTTCTGCCACCAATAAGCAGCAAAAGGAGGAACCATCATTTTGCAGCGAGAAGCAAGTGTCACAGAAAACCACATTTCATCATTCATGCTTTGAGAGTCACGGAATAGCACATAATTACATTAACCAGCTTTGTTGTTCCACTGCCAAGTCCTTCCTGTGGGAAAGGGCTGTGCTTATGTGCTACATAACCAGCTCAGCAAGTCATGTCAAATCCCTGATGAAATGTAGGGAGAAGCTTACCTCATCACAATTAAAAACCTGCTCTGTTTCCATTTATGTAGCACAGAGCTAACTGTTATGGCAAGGTTGGATCACAGCTATTTAACTCCACTGTCTTAACACGAAAAAATAACACAGGTAGAGCCATTAGAGAGGAGGGATGACATCAATTCGTCCTGACTGATGTCCTATTCTGCGTAAATAATTAAACCTTTCCTTAACATACTTTACCATACCTAAGTGTACAGTACGGAATTATTTTTTCTGATCTGAATTTTAAAAGTTCTAATATAACAAGAGATTTTTTTTAAAAGCATTTATAACAATGAGCCTGAATCTGAAATATTTTTCACTGCAAGAAATCAGGGACAGATACTCTCCAGTTAGTAGATTTATACTGGTAACTCAAATCAGAATGGAATCTTTACTTTGCCTGAAATATAAATTAGTGTTCCTGAGGCTTCCAGTGAGTGTTTACAAAAATTTTAAAATAGGATTTCAGCAATTTGAAAGTTTCAGTATTTGTTCAAGTGTAATAGAAACATCAACAATTTTACAAAGAAGCACTAGTTGTAAAAGCTACATTATCCATACATGAAAATAAACATTCTTCAAGTTGTGATTTATAGGTAAGCACAATTTTATGAAAATTAAGCATTAATCAATTAGTAATTCAGAGACAGAATCCCAGATACAGTCAGCTTACTATATCAGACCTGGACACAGAGGGTTTAGTGCATGTCTATCTGAATTTGATTTAAAGCCACTACAGGAAATTCAGTATACCTAATCTTGTGGTATCTAAATAAAGTTTCTGATACTGTATGGTATGAGTCATTACCAGTCAAATGAAGACAGGGATTAGAACAAAAAATAAAAGATGGTGATGGGGAAAGACAACTGAAAATGATGTAAAGAAACTGTTATACTGAAAGAAACTTGCTAGTGGAGCTCTTCCAAGATCCTTCTTGAGACTGACTTCAATATTTTCATTAATTGCACCAGCACCAGGCATGCTAATAACTTAAAGATTCAGAGCTGAGCAGCATTTATAGAAGATTTTTTAAATGTCATATGGGAAACATCTGAAGACTAGAGACAGAATTGCTTATGTGATTATCTGAAATTCAACAGTGCAAAATGAAAAGGCATCCACTTGGTGGCAGGTCAGTATTTCTGTTATTAGCAGAATCTCAGCTGTAAGAAATCATCAGGACAGAAGACCCACAAATGCTATTCAGAGGTAGAATCATTGTAGTTTCTGATGCGATGTAACTTTCAAAAGGACAAATAGTATTTTAGAACACAGCAGGTGAGTACGTATCCAAAATAAATATTTCTTTAAGAAAGGACTTGTGAAACTTAATCTGGAATACTGTATACATTTCTGTTCACTGTTGCTTAAGGATGTTGACTGGAAGGAGAGTAAGGGGGAATTAGAATGATCAGGGCACTGGTGGCTGTCTAACGAGAAGAGATAACTGTTCTTGGCTTGCATTACCTAATGAAGGATGAGAAGGGATCCCTATAAATACATCACAGATTAAATACTAGGGAGTAAGAAGAGCTCCTTAGGTTAAAGGTGATGTTGGTCAAAAAGAAATGGATACAAACTGGCAACGAATAAATGTAGTCCTGACTCACAGCCTTGGCTTTCAGATATGACATAACTGCAAATAGTTTTATGAAAGGTAACAAAATACTTAGAACAGCATGGTGAAACCAGGGTGGCCTATGAATGTGAGGACCATTACAGTTGAGTTAAAACAGAGGACTATAGCTTGGTAAAGACTTTGAACTTAATATGAAGTCAAATCTTATGCCACTTCTTTGTTCCATTTATCTCTGTTTCCTGGTTAGCTTTCTTTTTTCCTGGGTTTTTTGTGATGCAACAGTGTTCTCTGCACAGAAAGCAGAATACCCAGCCAGTGAAAAAGTAACTCTTCTGGAGAGATGGGACACAAACCAGAGGCAAGTAGGATCTCATTTTCAGAGATTACAACTGAACCCATTTTGCAAAGTTAAAAGCAGTGTTTTATTACACCAGAAATATTATTCTTTTAGATTTGGCATCAATACCATTCCAAATCCATTTTCAGCAGCTTCTAACTGGGTTGACATTATCATAAAATTCATTTCAGGGAATTTGGAGAATAAAGAATATAAACAAACAGCTTTTGATTATTATCTAAGAGAACCAATAGCTGTCCTTGCCCGGGTGTTGTGGGTTGACTTTGGCTGTAGCCAAAACACTGCTCTGCTATCAATGCCTGTCCAGCTACCAATGCAAAGCACAGCACTGTAAGGGCTGTGAGCTTTACCTCAGTCAGACCCAATACACCGGGCTAAAGAGCAAAGACATTTCTAAATAAGCAAGATTATTATGAGTGCAGTAGGTAATTAGGGTGTGCAGCATTGAGTTACTTAACATAAATACATTAGTTAGAATAGTTAAGATCGACAGTAATCAAAAATAAGAAAAAAACTAACAGAGGATGAAATATTTCATAAACAAAGTGTTGAGTTTTTCAGTTCATAAATACACATGAATCTTCTGATCAGGACTTCTAATGGATAAAACTTGATCCTTTCATATGTATCAAAGCAATATACGGGATAAAGAAATAAGTTTTTCTAAGCTGTGATCTGATTCCTACATGTCATAAAAACTTAGATGTAATTTTCAGAAGCTTTTTCTTAGTGAATTTTTGATCTGTTTCAAATGGCTCGTTAGACTTTTTTCCAAACCAAAATGCACTCTTCCCACTAACGCACTAATATTATTAGTGTTGAAAGGTGACCTAAAAGACAGACTTTACAAATGGTCTTTTGAAGCCAAGTAATAATTTCTGTCATTCACTCAATTATCTTTATTTTTCTAACCAAAAGAAAACCTATGAGAAGAATAGTTGAGTTACAAGTATCAATTTAAAGTATTACTCAGCACATCTGACTTAAAAATGAAATCTCCCTCTTTTATATTCAAGTAACATTTGTCAATGTACTCATGACTTATCTCCTGTACCATATGTAACTTCTTAAATTTCTCTTTTTTTACTTTTATAATAGAGATCACTTGTTTATCCCTTTTTCAGCTTGAGCTCAGAGAAAAAAATCTAGCATTTAATTGTATGTTGGCAGTTTGTATCACTTTCCATCTTTCTTCTGAAGATGAAATGATGCCTGGTGCTTGCAGAAAAGGTACAATTAGTCAAATTATTTTCATTCTTGGAAAAAAAAAAAAAGGCACATTTTTTCCTAAAAGCCATATGAATCCCTGGCACTTCTGTGGAACTTCAGAACTTGAAATAGTTTTATTCATCTAATCGTGGGGAGTTATGAGCCATAAAGATTATGTCTCACACGGAACTAGCAAAATTCAACTCCATTAGAAGAAATCATCCTGCTTAAAACTCCTCACATCATCTATAAGTCATTATTTGCTTCTATATTTGTAGAGTTGTGCCATGTTGATGAGATGTTTGATATTGAATTTGATATCTCTTTAGGTGTAATTTGAGTTCAAACAAAGTTTAAGGAATTTTTAATGCAGATGCTAATAGCTATTGAGGTCAAAGAGCACTATAGATCCAAGAGTGCATTCGAATTCACATTAATACCTTTACAGTTTCTTCAGCTAGCCCTTACTTTCTGACTGACTTCTATCAAGGGAGAATTATGAGAAAATTATGCCTGGCTCTGGGCCATCACACTATTGTCTCCTAACCACACGAAAACTAGAATGTCAAAGTCTAAGTTTGTTATTACAGTGGAAGAAAACTGGTCATTCATAATGGCTTATATTCATGCTTGACACCACCTTCCTCTAGCCTGCAGCCATAAACTGTCCAGATTTTTTCTTCGCCTTCTCCTTCTCCCTTCAGCACCTAAGCCACTGTTCTGCATTTTTTCCACATTTTCTTCTCATGTTTATGCAGTTTTAAAAATCCATCTAAACTTCATCCACCTCTCCCTCCTCCAGTCTGTTTGTAAACGGAGGTGAGAAGCTCAGGAGGGTCTGTGTGTGCTGGGAGTCGTTGCACTGGTGCCACGTTATGTGCAATGTTGTCTGTAACATGCCACCGTGTGGGGAGAATGTTTCTTGACCTCGGTTACCTGGAGCGCATGAACTCTCATCAGACGCTCTCCAGTGAGGATCTAACCACTGGTATTTACAACATAACAGCACTTCTAGCTTAAATAGGAAGTGTCCAGTTGGCCAGATGCTCCAGGCGAGGAGGTTGGCTTAAGGTGGGGAAGAGGCTACGGAACGAGATTAATACGCGTCAAATGAGGAAAACGTGTAGAAAGGAGTGAGGGTATTTGCGGAGCAACAGCTGAGTGGTAGCAAATGGGAGAAACCCATGAAGCGCGTTCTGCCTCCCGGGAGATGGGGCGGTTGGGCTGCAGCAATTTTCCCCGCTCGGGGAGGCTTTGCAGGGTGAACCAGCCACGGGGCGGGATCTGCTCGGCAGCCAGCGCTCCGGGGCAGCCAGCGCTCCGGGGCAGCCAGCGCTCCGGGGCAGCAGAGGCCCGAAGGCCGCGGGGCGGGCCCGGCGGGCCGGGGCGGGGCCTCGGCGGCGGCACGGGGGAAGCGGAGCGGGCCCGGCCCGAGCCCAGCACCGCCCCAACCCCGGCCCCGGGTCCGGGTCCGCGTCACTTCCTGCGCTGCCGAGGCGGCCTCTGGCGGGTCGGCTGCGTTCCCGGCGCTCCCGCCGGGCTCTACAGCTCCAGGGCCGAGGGCGGGTCCCGGGTCCCGGCCTCTCATCCCGTGACACCGGTGACGCTGTTAACGGGACTCGGCCTTCTTTTTCCTGACGCTGGTCACCGCCTTCTCTCAGGCATCCACCTGCTCCGTAGTGGGGCTCCTCCACGGGCTGCGGGTGGATCTCTGCATCCCTGTGTTTCTCCATGGGCTGCAGGGGAATCTCCGCTCCGGCTGGAGCACCTCCTCCCCTTCCTTCATCGCTCACCTTGGTGTCTGCAGAGTTGTTGCTCTCACATATTCCTTTCTGAGCACAATCACATTCGCGCAATAACTTTTTTTCCTTCTTAAATCTCTTACCAAAGAGGTGCTGCCACCGTTTCTGGTGGGCTCAGGCCTTGGGTGGGTCCTGGCGCCGGCTGGAATTGGCTCTGTCGGACATGGAGGAAGCGTCTGGCAACTTCTCACAGCAGTGCCCCTGCAGCCCCCCGCTACAAAAACCTGGCCATGCAAACCCGATACTGCCGTCTATCTTTAAAAAGTCATTAAGTGAAATGATACAAGAAATACAGGCACTGCCTCTGAATTTCCATTACTAGCAGAAGATCGATTAATAATGCAAGTACTGTAATATTGCAAGTGGGCTTTTTTCAGATCTTTTAGGGTTTGTATCCCTTGCATTTCAGGTGACTTAAAAATAGGATATTACAGCACTGATCATGCTGCACAAACAGGTGTCAAATACCAGAATAAAGAAGCTGCCTAGTGCTATGCAAGTTTTAGTCAAGGTAAATTAGGAAAATGTCAGAGTTTTCCTTATGCTATTAAAAAATACTTCTGTCATTGTCATCTCTGTATTGTGTAATTCTCTAAGGAATCTGATTTGGCTTTTCTTCTGTTTTCATATACCTATTTCAGCTAAATTACATAGATTTCTGTTGTCAAAATAGATTAACATGCAAGTAGCTTAATTAGAGGCTGGATTGCTTGGGTATCTGAATCAGAGAAGATTACACAGGGGTTAACAAGGCTTTAGGTACAAAAAAGGTAATTGAAAATTCTGAAAGTTTAGAATAGTGGCTAAGAGCATGGAAATAAATGCGGGCCTGGCAGTTCCATTGACAGTTGCCCAGAATGAGTTACAAGTTTGGCTTAGCTGATCTCACATCTAAGGAGAGATTAAAGGAAATAGTGCCGTGCTTTGGCAAATCACATACAAAAACAAACTGGAAAGAAGATCCAAATAATGTATACTACTCTCGTCTTGCGCAGTTACGTGTATCCTAAGCAGTGTGTCACTGAAATGTAATGCTTAGACTTGGGAGGGAGGGTGCAGTCCGAAAGGAGGCACAGTGCCGGCTGCTTAACCTAAGTGCCTTAGCAATTTGAGCGGGAAGCCGGTGCCTCTAGAGACCTGCAGAGGGAGATGTATTCCTCCAAAATGAAGGGTTTCTAGCTGCCCTTTTACTGTGTAAGAAATTTCAGGGGAAGGTGCTTAAGGTTATAAAATGATTACACGCACAAAATTCTTAGAAAGAATAAGCTTTTCTTTTTAGTTCTCAGTGGTATACAGAGATAAGAACTAAAATTAAATGCTTTTGTTACTATTTTTAGAAGCAGTATCTCATTCTACCTCTAATCCCTTGAAGACTAGTGTATTTTGCTCATCTGAGCCAGGGGCAAGCAGAATGTATTTCCTTTAACACTTTGCCTGTTACTTGCTAAAATGCTGATATTTCAATTCTTTTTATCAAAAAAATACTTTGCAGGGTGTTGAATTAGGATTTATAAACAAGCTTTGGCCGCTTACTGGGCTTACATTTTGATGTCTGTATTAATACATATGTGTGGGTATCATTTGCAGAATCTTACTAGTTACCATCTGGCAGATACTTGAGTGTTCCTAAGTTAGTTATTTTTTGAGAAAGCTGAATATCTTTCCTGCATAAATATTCTCTGCCTGTCAAATAGCGAGTCCGAGTATCTTCCAGATATGCAGTACTGAAGGTTTGGAGGGGGAGTCTTTATTTTAACAGAGAACACTTTGTACGCCAGTATACACAGCATATTTATACTGAGGGTCAGGTCTCATGCTTTCCTTGCATGGGACTAATGAGATATGTATTTGATTTTGTATATTCAGATCTCCCATTTAATGAGTTACAGTTTTCCTAATGTTAGTGTTAGTTTTAAATTTTTATCATCCCCAGGAGTGATGCAATGGCACAATGCTCACAACAAGAATTAAAAAGGTGTTATTGATACTTCGGACTTGGCAATATATGTTAATTTGGGCACATTTTTACAATTTATGCTGCAAAATCAAATTAGAATTTTCTTCAAGTAATTACTTTTTCATTTTTTCAAACAACATGGCAGTGCAATATTTCTTACTTTCTTTACAGAAGGCTCCCTGATACTTTATTTAACAGTCAAATTTGTTATTTTGGGTTGAGAATCAGCTCACAGGTTAAGAAACATACATTTAGGTGTCTTATGGGAGTGTCTTCCCAAATAGTACAGATCTGTCTTTTGTTCAGTGGAGATGTCTAAAGATACTTCACCTGGCCTCTGCCTCTGGTTTCAGAAAGGGACAGGTTTCCGTCAGCCCCGTGCCTTGTCAGGCAGCCCTGCATGAGATGTCTTTCATACCGCACTTCTTCTGACACTAAACCATGTGTTCAGGAGCAACCGAGTCAAGTTTCATTTGCCATATTGCCTGTGGCAGAAACTTACTCCCCAAGTTCTTAGGTAGACACTTAAATTTAGGTCTTTTGCCCTGCACATGACACTCCAGCTGGCAGCCTGAGATATCCAAAGCGCTCACGTGAAGCTGTGAGCTCTGACAGGTGTAGAGACCCTGCCCAGGTGAACAGTAGGACATAGAAATGTGTTTAGATGACTGAATCTAGTCATCAGTATCTTGAACAGAGTAATGGAATAGCCATACTTATCTTTTGACCAGCTTGCTTTCTATATAAAAATTAATTATTCTAAGATTTTGATTTTTAGCTCATTTGCTCCCTCTAGCCAGATTTGTTCATCTGCAAAAGCATCAGTCAAACACAATATGAAGAAAATTTTGAAGAGCAGGCTCCAAACATTTGTAAATATATAAATGACCCACTGACAGAAATTTACTTTTTATATAAATGGGTAAAGAAAAAAATCCTTTTTCACTTACATGTTTATTTTTACTAGATGTTGGTTTTCATTCATATATCCTTTTTGTGCAGATTGAAGCAATATTTTACTTAATGAGGAGCAATCCATGGAAGTATTGGAAATAAGGAAGTAAAGAAGAGTAGTAATATAGATTCAAAAGTTACTGTGTTAGGTGTCTTTTGCAAATTCGCAATGAACAGAACGTGAATTACAATGTGCTCGGCATGTTAACAAGCATATCTAGAAAAACATTCTTATACTGTCTTGTGGTATTTCTGGTAAAATACTTTATGGTAGTATTTTATTAGGCAAGAAAAGTAGCACACTCCTCATGTGTATAATTTATTTACAGTTCTTTCCCCACATACTTATTTGATAAAATACAGTCAGTGACTGTTAGGTAGTAAATCACAGCCCATGCCAGCATTAACCCTCCTTGGCAATCATGTTGCAATCAGTGAGCCTTCATTACAAGAGAGAAATATACATAAAGCCTCAAATTCAAGTTCCTAACTTGAACATTATTAAAAAATATTTTAATAGTCAATGCAGAAAAAATTACAGAAAAGGAACATGAGCTTATTATTTAAGTAGAAGAGCTTGGATTTAATTTCCTCAAACAAAAAAAAAGAACAAATAAAAGTAGTTTGGTTCAGTTTTGTAATTGTTCCTATCCTTTTATTGTACATCAAAATTCTTAGTAATGTATTACAAATTGAATTGCAGAAAGAAGTCCAAATTCTACAAAGCAACAGCAGGTATGTGATATACTGGCTGCTCTCAAGGCAAATTTAAAGGTGGGTTTTAGTCATTAGTGTGATGGTAGACTGCTGGTCTGAGCATTAATGTGTCATAAAGTAGTTACAGAGCATAGCTTTGCACTTCAAAACCTGGAAAAGGTATTTGAATTTTTTTGAGGACTAGGCATTTAAACTACATTTAATAGGAAAAAAATCAACACAAAAAAATTTTTTTTTACAAGTATTGTTTTTTTCCTTAGGCAGATTAGCATTCTTGAGTATAGTTTAAGGTGGGTAACATCATAGTTAATACAACATGAATGAGGTATGTTAGTAGATACCAGTGGAAGAATGCAAAAAGTGCAGTTTTTAATTTCTTGACTGGGGAAGATTGACCACAAAATACTCAAGCAGTGTAAGATTAGACCCAAACAGGCAGTCAGTGCTTACTTTTCCGTGTTACTCAGGATAGTCAAATCACGAAGGGATGAGCATGTGTTAATTCACAGCAATTGAAGGGAACCTGCTTTATTGTCAGCCTGCGATTGGGTCTGTTAGGAGGCAGAAATGTAGTAATCACATAAAATGGAGACTGGTTCAATTAAAAAAAACCACTTTTGTTGAATTTGGTAGTTGAACTCTTAGGCTCCCAAGTAGCCGGTGATGACCAATCATGGGCGGTCCAGGTGGCTTCCTAGGGCCTTCTAGGGCCTGTGCCACAAACCTTCATGGTAACTAATTTCAGCATATGGCTGGAACAGCAAAAAGAATCCACATTAGGAAGCGTGGAATCTAAATTTAATCTTTCTTCCCTTACATGCAAACAGAGCATGCATAGTTGTACTTCTTGACAAAACAAAGTCAGTATTAAAAAAAAAGGATTATTAAATTACTTCACTTATGTGGGTAGTTGGGAAAGGTGATGGGTAAAATATTTAGCTAAAATTACTCTCCTGTTTGTACATGGTACAGTCAAGTGTAGATATGTATTGGGAAGCGTGTCCAGTATATTAACAGCATCTACTGTGTAATACAGTATATAAAAAATCATAGAGAATCCTGGAAGGAGAAAAGAACGTGTTTTTACAGCGTGAATGATCTCCTAGACGTGCAGGGACAGGAGAACAGGTGCACTTCTGAATGGGTTTAAGCCAGCATTAATCATGTGGATGTTTCACAGAATAGGACAGAGCAATGTGAAGCAAAGGAGAAAAGTTCACAGAAGAGATACAGGGAGCTGTGAGGCTGAGGAATTTTGAAAAGATGTGAGAGGAAATCAGAATGCGGAAAACACTGACAAGTGACAGAAGATGGTATGCAGTTCAAGAATGTTGCATAGCTTAAAGTGGGTGATTAGAAAGCAAAACCAAGGCTTTGGCAGTGAAGGAAATGGTAGCTTGTGTAAAGAAAGAAACTGCAAGATTTTTTTAAACTTCACAGAGAGTAAACATGTTCTTTTTTTGCTTTTGTTCTTCATTCCTGGATAATGGTCTGTAGCACCATCAGTTGAAGAAAGAAATTCTGCTCCAATACCAAGTTTAAAATAGGGGATTTTGAGAGGGTAGAGGAATCTTCTAAGAATTACTTTTAATGTTTTAAGCAGAGATAGTCTAAAAGAGCTGTAGACTAGGCTGACTATTTGAAGAATAGTCTGTGTTCCCTTTTACAATTAGGTAGTGAAACACTGCTTCTGGGAATTCTAAAATAAGTATTTTCTTTTTGCATTCAGGATTGGGTTGTTAATAATTTGAATCAGGATTTCAAATATACAGAGAAGGTATAACTTCATTTGAAATATAAAGATGTAATTCAAAATCCCTTGTTTGAGCTTTCTTAACACCTGTGGTAAGAGTCCATGGAGTATAACAGCTACTTGGGTACAATTATTAATAGATATGAGAAGCTCTTTTCAATTATTAATCTTTTTCCCCAAGGAAATGCAAACATAAATAGGTAGTTATGATGGCAGAGAACTCTCCTGCTTATTCAGTCTGTAGTCTTCAAATGAGAAACATGATTGTCTCATTTGCCCATACATCTCCTTTGTATCCCTTCTGCAACATAAACACGTCCTTCTATCCAAATTCGCTTTACTCATCTGGAGTTCACTGAAATGTGACGAATCTGTAACACTTTTTCAAAACTTCACAAATACATTAGGCTGGCAAAAGCAGTCTCAGGCTCAAAAGAGGTTCCAGAGTTCCAGCTAAGCCTGGAACTCTATTGCTTTTTCATCCCTGCTCTCTTTGTATCATTGAGATGTGTAGTACTAATGAGATCTGAAAATGCCATCTAACTGTGCTGGCAGCCACCTAAGGTAGAGGGTATGTGAAAATCTAGGGGTACAAAATCATCTCTTCACTATCTTTTGAAAGTTCTGAGTTGGTGGGAGTACTTTCAGAACACCCAGCTAGATCAGAAAGCAGCCTGTAGAGACGTTTGTGACTTTGCTGGAATTCAGATGTTAAACCTTTCGTTGCTATTATGGTTCAAAACAGTTTGGCAGCAATACTTGAAATGCCTCACGACTTTTAGTGGTACAAGGTCAGTTAGTTGCAGATTTTAGTGCTGTAATGCTGGATTATTTAGTGGATCATCAGGGATTTGGATACAGTTTTTGGACTCTGTCTCTTGACCCCAGGGCACTTGTATTACCACTGTCTTGCCTGTGAACCCACTGTAAAGACACAGGCTTGGGGGCATTGGCCGTGTCTCTAGGAAACCTCTTCAGGTGTATGACCGCACTGTCAGTAAATAAATGCTTCCTGATGTCCAGTCTAAACCTCCCTCGCACAACCTCGAAGCATCCCCATGTGTCCTAGCACTGCACACCAGGGAGAAGAGATCAGCACCTGCCTCTCCACTACCCCTCCTTGAGAAGCTTTAGAGAGCAATGAGGTCACCCCTCATACTCCTTTTTCTCTAAACTAGAGAAGCCTGAATTCCTCACTGCTCCTCGTAGGACATTCCTCTCAGCCCTTTCAGCAGCTTTGTTGCACTCCTCTGGACATGTTGAAGGACCTTCACATCGTTCTGAAATTGTGGGGCCCAGAACTGGACACACAGCTCAAAGTGAGGCCAAGGTGAATGAGAAGCTAGTAAGTTATGCCAAAAATACGTGAACACATTTGTGTATGCAAGTGGGTTTTGGTGCACATGCATGCAATATTTCCAAAGCTTGATATATACTGATGAGAATAACTGACTAACAGTTAAAATCTGAGCACAATAATGTGAACAAAAAAGCTGAAATTGCTAAGAAAATAAGTATTATGTGGCCGAAAAGGCATAGTCTCATAACTAAAGAAGAGAACAGCTTTTACTAAAGAGCTGTCCATAAAAGGGACAGTGTATCAATGAAAGAACAATAAATGCCACCATTAAGGACAAAATAATCAATTTATTGGAAGCAAGGGAAGTGAGTGCAATTGTATGGCTTTACTCTTAAATAAAAATTGTCGAATCGTTAATAAAGTGAAAATGCCTGGGACAAGCACAGTACAGCTGGCTGGCCAGGGAGGAGATTGTCCTCCTCTATTCTGTGCAGCCTCACCTCGAGTACTGTGTGCAGTTTTGGGTGTCACAGTATAAGAAAGACAAAAAGCTGTTGGGGAGTGTTGAAAGGAGGGCTACGAGATTGGTGAAGGGCCTGGAGGGGACCCATGTGAGGAGCGACTGAGGTCACTTGGTCTGCTCAGCCCGGAGGAGACTGAGGGGAAGTCTGCAGCTTCCTTGTGAAGGCAAGTGGAGTGGCAGGCACTGATCTCTTCTCTCTAGTGACCAGTGACAGGGAGTGGCCTAAAGCTGTGTCAGGGAGGGTTTTGGTGGGGTATTAGAAAAAGGTTCTTCACTCAGAGGCTGGTTGGGTACTGGAACAGGCTGCTGATAAGTGTAAAGAGGCACTAGATCTCTGAAGTCTTTGAGTACTAGTACTAGTTCTAGCCTACATAGATAGGGAAGTGAACAAGAAAAAGTCAAAACATTTTTAAGAGCTGGAGAAAGTGCCTTAAGTTGAAAAACTCATCTTAAATCTGTTTATCATATAGTGTGAGATTACTTGATTACAGAATCTGAATACCTTGCCAAGGAGAAGACTTGGAGATACTGGCATAGTGTTTGGAATCTCTCTCTTAAGAGAATGCTTAATCTCTTTCCAGGTCACATGCAGTATTCTAACAGTTTACGAAACTTCATTAATTGAATTTCATTCCAGATAAGCTTCTGAATGGTAGAAAACAGCTGGTTGCAATAAACATTTAGTGTCAAATTGGCTGGCCAACCCTTCATCCTTAGGCTGCACTGCAAGGATTACTTCAGGATCTATGCAATCTTTAGCTAATGCATATGGCAAAGGTTTGTGATCACCAGCTTCTCTGAGAATTCTGCATTCTCATACAAAGAGAGGAACAAGAAAACTTCGCTGTTTTCTCCTGTCAAAGAATTGGCAGTGAAAAGCCTGTTTTCCCTCACAAGCTATGCTGTCTTTAATATTTCCAGCTCTGACATGACATTAGAAGGTAAATAGAGCTGTCTGGGCCGGTAGCCACTTGTTAGTCCCTCCCTGGGCAGTGTCTATGTTTTGTTTCTTTTAAAAGGCCTCCATAGATGACAGAATACAGTGGCTACAAGATGAAACCACTATGAGAATGGTTGCTGATTAGAGCATGTTGTCAAAGAAATGATGATATCTTGATCTCCTTCAAGACCTTGGAAGCCCTAATAAAATATATCCATTAGCTGAATTGAAGATACAGGTTTAATAACAGGGTGATGGACTGTAAAGTAAAGGCTTGTATCCAACCAGTACCCATACTGCAGGTTCCCGTGTTAAACCTTAAACTGCATTTCTTTGAAATATACAATTATAAATTGTGAAAGATTTAAAATTGTAATCATGGGAATGTAAGATGTTATGGATAATAAAAATAAATATAAATTAATATTGAAATTATCATTTTCCTTGCGACTCAGAACTGGTTGTGTTTGTAAACAAGTGTTTTTAATGACAGCCTGGGCAATTGCACCCTCTGCTGTGCATACAGCATGGCCTGTAAATACCTAAAGTCGAGCTTGAAACAGAGATACATAATCATTTGAGTGACAGATTCTTCAGAATGGATTTGTTTTCAAGGAAAATTACCAATATATCTACAACAGTAACAACTTCAGTTTATAATTTTATCAGGAATATACTCAAATACGTTCTTCTTTCATGTCATAGGATAACATCAGTAATTTGCATCGTATTTCTTTGCAATAAGAGTGTGAAAGTCATAGCGGTTATTCAAAAGGCCAAATTATTATTTTGAGTGTACATTAAATACTGCAATGCACCAAAACTGAAGTATGTATTTCTCAATTGCATGGTGAATAGCTATGTTCTCTCACCTTTACCTGTTTGGCTAGAATACTATGAGTGTAGGTGAATGAGTCTAGTTGAAGCTCGTTGTGCTCCTAAACTATGTATGCGTATCTGTCTAGTGTTATTAGAAAAGCTATTGTGAGTTTACTGTACAAAACCTTAGCGAATACGAAGTAGAATTATTAAGGCTGAAATATGCTGCTTTTCTTTTTTTAAAATTTTTTTTATTCAGAGTCATAAAAGTGTTAGAATGAAGTCAGTACATCAGAAAAGGTGAGAAATCTGGAAGTCTCTTGTCTAAACCATGTTGTATAAGCCATCCAACCTCTAGCCCTTTTTTCGTGCAACTTAAAAGTTCCCCAGTTTAAGCAAGCCAAACGCTACCGCTGCGGGCAGATGGTTGGGAGAACATTGCTACAAAACCTGCCACTCAAAGTGTAACAGATGACTGTAGCTACAGAAAATTGTCCCTTTGTTCATTTTGCTAATGAGTGTCCTCATTGCAGCAGGAGACGGAATAGTTAATGAGCTGCAGTTCCCGGCCGCGGCAGCCGGTGGCGCTCGAGCTAAAGGCTGTCCCGGAGTGGCAAAGGGCAGCTCGGCCGGGAAAGCCTTTTGTGCTTTTCCTGTCCTTTCCTTGAAACAGGACAAGATCATGACTACACTGAGATGCCGTTTCAGGCTTACTCGTAGGATTCATCTAAATCTCTTTTTGTTTATTTTATGTAAAGGTTCCTCTTCGAGCATCTGCTGTTGATGCTCAAACATAGACAGAGCAGAGGAACAAATACTTAAGCCTATTAAGAGCATTAACAGTTACTTAAAAGGTCTTTTGAAATTTTGAGGTTGTTTTGCGGTGGTTTAGAGCTGACCACTGCCAGAGTAGAGTGTCAGCTAATTACCTAAATGTCGCTTGTGCTGTTTTCTTAACACTACTGCTTTCCCTGCAGGGTGTTTGGCTGTCTACAAGATCTGGTGAAAGTTTTCAGTAAAAGCATGAACTCTCACAGTTATCTCAGAGGAATAATTTTAAATCTGATACTGCATAAACACTGTTAAAAGTGAAATATTGATGAAGTATTTCGCTAGAATTTATTTAAAATATTACATTATTAAAAATAACATTCTTTTTACTCACACGTGTTTTTTATATAAACTGCTTCTGTTTCTTCGGTACAGGAAGGGAAACCACAAACTAATATGAATAAATTTGCAAAGCACTTGACATTTTATTTACACAATTTCTTATAGAATCAATGAAAACTCTGCAGCCAAAACTTTATGTACATTGGTAATTTCTTATGGTAAATTGGAGACAAAAAATATCTTTTTCAAAGAAAAAATTATAGTTATGAACTATATTTTATCCATCATTACACTATAGTTAAAGTTTACATTCCATTTCGAAACCTTAAAATTTATTTTTTTAAGGTCTTTAAGATTTTTTTGTTTGGAGTAATTTCTTTTAAAGTTCATATTTTTACCAAGCAATGCAACTAATATCCTGATTTTTTTTTTTTAGCAAGAAAAGCAACTGTTGTGTGAGTCTTCTCTTTTGTGTTAATATTTTAAATGTTTTCAGGAGTTAGTTAATATTCTGGTATTACTATAAAGATCTGTGCCAGCTCTGAAAGCTTTTCTATAATTTTAAAAGAAATATGTGGCAGTAAAAACTAGACAGCCATAAGACAATATATTCAAATGTTTTCAATAGCTTTGAAACCAACAAGAAAAAAAGAGTAGCTGTCCCAATAAGCTTCAGTTGCATAAGAAGTCTTTTCCATAATGGACGTGGCAAGATTTAAACAAAGGACACGCATAATAAAAATGTAAATGAGTTTGCTTTACTAAAACTATAACTTTAAAGTCTTTTGTTGCATGTTATCCTGGAACCTTCTTACAAGGTAATCACTGTTTGCATAGAGATTTAAACCGTAGTCTTCAATAGCATTAAACCCCTGCACGGTCTATGTGTGACAGGCATGCAAAGCCATGTTAATGTTCAGAATATGAATTGCCTCTGGGTGGCTCCGACACCAAGTAGAAAACCAACTGTGTTGATATCAGAAGGCCTGATGGACTCCATGCGGCTCCCAGCCTGAAAACTTCACCGCTTTGACATGTGATGTGCTCCTCATGACACTGGCAGCACTGTCACTGAGAAATGACACAAAGGCAACAAGCCCCCCTCCTTAGCCATGCACTTTGCAACCCCCTGGTGTTGCCTGTCCACAGTCCCTCCTGCCTGCCTAGTTACGGACAGCACTTCATAAACACGGGGGGAAGTGTGGGTGGATAGGCCCCAGCTGCCTTCCTGGACACAGCCTCCATAATAAATTGACCTGAATGATGAGGGCACACAAACAGTATGATATGCATTATTCCTGTCAATAAAATGTCCCCATGTGTTATGGGCTTTGTATATAATGTACTGCAGCCTTTCTTCTAGCGGGGACCTATTTAGAGTCTCGACTTTTTTCTATTCATATTATGACTCTGTAATAGAATTCAGAAATTATATGATACTGTGTTGTATAATATTGCACCAGTGCAGCATATTTAAATCCCTGATTCTTTCCTTATAAATTCAAGGCGTCACAATCTTTCGGGTTGTCTTTGAAGACGATGACCATGAAAAAAAATGCTTGAAAAAGAGAATGAGTCTTTTAAATTGCACAATGAGACTTCTCATCTTGAAAATGCTCTGGAACATGCTGAAAAAGAAAAATATTTATTAGGTAAAAGTTTAAACTGATATCAGATCAAGATTATTAGTTTAAAAACATGTAAGAAATATCACTAAAGTTGAAATTGTTTACGCATCAGAACTTGTTCCTGGACTGTTGTCTTTTTCTGGTATCAAATGTTAATTTTGTATGTATTTGTAGTGAAATTCATACATACTTATTCTAATTCTAATGCATATATTTACATATTTTTAGTTTATGACAAAAGAATATTTGCTGTGGCTTTTGAGACTTCTAATATTGCCTAGCAATGTGACTAGACTTCTTATTTTGTGACACATATATACTGTAAAGTTACTGATACAGAAAAGGGTCATTTGTAGATAGTTATGTTTTTAAATTATGGTCTACTATTTTATCTTAAAAATATTAAAATCAACTCTCTCCCTAGAGTAGTTTTGGAACTTCTACAAAATGTACATTTCTTCATATAATTAGTCTTGTGTTTTTGGAAAGTTTATAACAGAATCAGTTTCTCTCAAGTAAACTGTCACTACTTTTGATAACTGTGCTTTATTATATTTCTTTGAAAAAAGGTGTTTTTCCCGATGCAATGTACAGTCCTTACCTGCAGGATACTTCTCACATATTGCCAGAGTGAAACATTTAGTGGAGGACTAGAAACTATGACAACCGAATCCAATTTGGCTGTTTAGCTTTGTTATGTCCATGAAGGTTAGACCCATATCACCTTTAATAGTGGCAAGATTTATTTGATACAGATAATATTCCACATTCCTGTTTATCATCTGATCCTATGGAGCCTCTTATCTTTTGGTAGTTTTATATGAGACATAAAGAACCACCTGCTAAAACACTTTGTGTTGGTTATGTCGAGCAGCAAGGATGTCCAGAACCAGTATTAGTGGAAAGCTGTGGGCACTCAGTCACACTTGAACTTACTTCTTCATATCTCTGCCCAGCTACCAGAGCAGCAGGGAGGAGGCTGTGAATGTCAAGGGCAGTGGTGAAGGTCACAGTTCTGCCAGAACTCTCATCCCGGTGCTTTCTGCTGGCTTCGGACACTGACCTGAAGTAAACATTTTGAATACATTAATGTAGGCATCTGATTTCATGGGTTTTCTCTTTCCCCTCTTGTTTTCAGATAAGCAAGTTCAAACAATGCAATTAAAAATGGAAAGAGATGAGCAAGCGCTTCAAAAGGTTTAAAGTAATTTTAACTTCTGTAAGTTACACTCATGGCAGAACAGTAACAAGCTTGGAGCGTAGGCAATGTGTAGTCCAAATAATGTTAGAAAGCTGACTTTAACTTGATTTACATTGCATTTTGGGTCATGGTAGAATAACTCATTGTAAAGTAATAATGAATTGGTATTCCTCGAATGAAAATTACTTGAAAAACTATGAATATTCTAAACCTCAATAAGCTACAGTAAAAGGATTGAACACTTTGATTTAAAGAGTAGCACATTCAGTAAGTTTCTGAAGGCAAGGAAAGAAGATTTGTGTAGGTGAATAGTTAGAAACTTCAAAAAAGAAAATTAATAGTTTTTGCAACCTGTGACTTGTTAAATATTTCACTATGCCTGAATAGAGCCATTAGTATATGTGAATTATTATTTATATGCTCTCTGAACAAAACACTGTCTGAACAAGATATAAAAGCCAACTTTTAAAGAAAACTTTCAATGCCAATATTTATTAATTAGCAATTGATCTCAGTAAAAAGTTGACGGAACTCAGTGTTTTCCTGGTATGACATCTAGATATCTCCCCAGTGGACTTCCTGACTTGTGATAGTTCTCAAAGGACTTTTTTCTACATTGCATAGTTCTCATTCTGAAAATTAAGAAATAGACACCGGGCTTCTTCCTATAACAAACACTTCTGTAACACGTTTCCAAAATGTTTTGTAGATTACTCAATTCTCTGTGATGAAAAATAAGGGAAATAGTGGTACTTCTATATTCGAATTCCACTATTACTAAATTCTCATGCAAATTCATATTTTAAAAGTATAGATATATTTTTGTGGTGACTGAGGCACTGGATTTCTAAAATCATCCTTTTTGTTGCCTTTTATTGTACCTTGGATGAATATGACCACGTTTTCCACTCCTATAATAGTGATACCTATTCATCTTTACAGGAGCATTGAAAGGGTAAATTCATTAGGATTTTGTACATGAAATCCAAAATCAAAATTGGAATATTAATTGTTCTGTCTAATGCAATAGTCTGTCAAGGGAGGGCTGTGTCTACTGTTAGCTTTTATCTTCTTTTCAGTTGTGGCAGTGCTCAGGAATCCTGTTTAAGTTTGAAGACTCATGCTCAAAAGAAAAGGCCACTCATCTGTTCCTATACTGAATGTTCCTTCACAGTTCATTTGCAAAGTTCAAAGAGTATTTTTAAAGTACATTTTTTCACCCTTTCACTTGCAGAAAATTTTTCCTGAAACTTACTCTGTTTTCCTTCCCCTCTCTTCATGTCCATACAATGGAGGGCATTGTCTAATATTTAGTATCTTCCCATAGATGCCACCTCAGTCTGTGGGTTTGAGCAGCAGCATAGCTACTCTTTTCTGTGTGTCACTCATATGATCTGCAGGCACTTATATGTGTAAATTTGGACCACACATCTTCCTCCTAATTGCCTCCAGCACAGCTGCCTGTACAGGAGGCCCTTCAGGGTCACTGCACAGTCTGTCAGGTGACAGGTAGGTGAAGTGCTGTGAGAAAACTTTGGGGCAGTCCTCGTCCTAATTCTGATAATGAATCTAATTATATTTCAGTTATTGGAAAACCACAATTCTTAAAGATTAGCTACATATCCTTTGATCGATGTCCTCCAGATAACCAGAATGTGCATAAATTCTTTGGTTAAGAAGATTTGATCTTTAAAAAGAGGAACTGGGCATGAAGGCACGTGCTGCTGTAGTGCCCAGCAGCTGGACATTTTACTCCAGAAAGGGAATTCACAAAGTTGATACAGGCACCAGTATCCCGTATACACAGTATAAGGAAAAGATAACACTTAAAAATGGGATTCAAGCAGACACAGCCAGTCATAAGTGGCAATGAAACCTGTTGGAAGCACTTGGACTAACTAGAAATTACTGATTGATTTCTTGTAGGTGGGACTTGGAGTCTTGCTCTTCCTCCTGTGCCTGGGCAGCCAAGCCGTGCTCTGTCTGGTAGCACTGCCTCTCTCGTTTCTCTCGTCATAAGAGCATTGTAAGAAATGGCAAGGACTGAATTTCTTACAAGGACTGGAGCATTTGCCCAGGGCTCTGATCATTGGGCTTGAGGACCTTTGAACCCGTCGCTCCCTCTACCAATGAATTAACTCTAGTTTACCCCATGTGCCTCTTTAAGCTGGATACAGGGAGAGCAGGCACAGAAGAGCCATAATCTCTAGCATGCATGTTAGGAAATGGCATAGAGGAAGAGACCTTTCTATAGATCTGTTTTTTCTTTCTTTGTATTTTTGCCAAGTATTTTTGCTCGGGTTGGGTTGCAGAGTGCAGGAAGGGGGCATGTTTTGTGTATTGTTTTCTCGTAATTCATGGTCTAACGTAAAATGTGTAAATAATCTGTCGAGCCAAAACACAGGGTTGTCTCTTTCTCATGCAGTCACAGCTTTGGTATGTCGTCAAGCTCATGCATGAGTATTCTGTATCTAGTCTCATGAATTTCATATTCTTTGTGTCCAATGGCACAGCTTGAACAGAACTGGTGGCTTATTCTCTTCGTAGAGGGGTAGTTAGGCTACTTTTCCATGACTTGGGATATTGTAATCAAGCCCCATAAAACTCCCAGCAGCATACAATGTCGGCTGCCCTGATTTGTGGCCGAGCATTCTAGCTCCTAGGTTATTATGCTGAAGGGGAGCATTTCTCCATTTTTATGAAAGAAAATGAATGTCAGTGTTGTACTCAACATTGTCTAGTTTTAAATATGTTCAAAATGCAAATTCAGTAAGTAACAAACTCTGCTCCTGGTGACACTGGGAAATATAGATGTTTAACTCACGAGTCCCAAATGACAGGAGCTTTGACAGACAGCTCCAGCCCAGCAGAACCAAGGAAGCTTTGCCATGCAATGTAACTCTTTAAAGGAGTTTGATTCTGGAACTTCTAAAGAATTCGTAAATAATTTTGCCTAAATTGCTCCTTAGGCACAATCCTTTGTCCTGAGTGAGAAGAGATGTGTAAATTTTCCTGACAATGTTTGTCTCTCAGGGACGTGTTAGAACTTGCTGTAGATGATACAGACATCTGCTGATCTTTCTACACATGTACAACACAAGAGTGGAATTGCTCCTGCAGCTCCAAACTGCCGCTGTTGTCTGGCTGGAACAGGTTTCCACAAATACCCACTTTTCTGAGGGTTTAGGTCACTGAAGTGTCTGTTTCTTATTATTTCATCATTTTCCTGCCTCCCGTGACATCACACTCTTCTCTGCTTTTTATGTGTGACTCTTGTGACATTATTAAACTGCACATTAAAATATGTAGCTCTAAGTGAAGATATCTATCTCTTACAGTTATCACACAAATGTGTGTGTGTGTCAATGTTTAAACCCAGCCAGAAGCTAAGTACCTGTAGTCTCTTTATCAGGGAGACTGGCCTTTGAAAGGGTATTTAGAAATTTATGCCTGTTTGTAGTATGAAATCCAACTCTGTTTCTTACATATATGTATTTTAGTTGATCAAAATTCAAGGCAGAACTTGAAATTGAAAGACCATCAGCTAAAAATCTGGTGAGATACTGATGTATACATTGTTGTTTGTAACCATCATTTATTATTGCAAGTCTAATAAAATATGCAAAAGTGTTTTGATAGCCCATAGATTGAAAAAATTTAATTTAAAAGTAGGAAAGTTATTTTTACACGTGAAAAAACACCTTTACAGTTTCATTTTGTTCTAACCATATTTTGAAAGTAACAGAGGTAAACATTGTTACTAGAAAGATTTTTTTAAAAAAAAGTACTACTATTTTGGTTTAGGAGGACTTGGAAAATATTTAATAAATGCAACATTATTTGAAAGGATTTGCTGCTGCTGTTTGCAAATGTCATAGGCAATGATACAGAGTTTTGTCTTAAAATATTTTTGTATTCTGCATTAGTCTCATAAGAACACTGCCTTTTATTTTCTTTTTACATGATCCAGGAACTTTCCAGACGGCTGGTCCTTTATTTTGCCATTTGACTTTTTTTCCCCCAGCCTGATTTCGTACTGGCTTTCACACTGATCACTGCTAGTACGTCTTTGTTACAGTAAACTGACTGGGTTTATTATAATAAAAAATAAAACACAGCTTGACTTGCAATCTAAATGTGCTGGAAAAGAATATGATACTGTTTAGAAGAGAAAAGGTTGTGAATAGAAAAACAGTACCACTTCAGTTATTTAAACATTTGCTTTTCTGCAGCTTGTCAAACTTTGTGCCAAGTCATAGCTGCTTTACTTTGTTTTGTTAATCTCAGCACCATGTGTCTTGGGCTTTTTTAATAACGGACCAATCCTGCAGTACTTACTCAGTTTTCAGTTTCAGTGAGTCTGGGTAAGTACTGTAGGACTGCATTTTTTTTTAATTAGAGGGGGAAAAAATGAAGTATAATGTTGTAGAGTAGGTCTTTCAAAACAGTTTGTGAAGTTTAAAAAATCCTACAAAGTAAGTTGCCTATTAAATAAATTCTAGTGAGCACCTTCATAATGAAAACAGTTTATAATTCTGATCACGTTTTAAGAAAATTTCTTTGACTTGAAGGTGTAAGCAGAACTGCATTAAATAGGAAATAATAAATTAAAAAAATATTTTAAAATTTGTTTGTCTAAAATCAGGCCTATGTATAGACTTTCCTCTTTCAGGGAAAATCTTTGAGGATAAGAATCTGCCCACATAGAATCCTAGTTAGTGCTAAAAATTACAGTCTGACTGGTATGTTTACCAAAAGCATTTGAAGGTGTAAGATGTAACTGACGGTTGATTTGGCTTCATCATGTGTTTCGGAAGTGGTATGTAACATGAAAACAGCTCAGACACATTTCTGGATCATCTCTGAGGCACCTAGAAAAATAATTTTAAGTCACAAATTGAGTTGTAATAATTCTAGAAATCCCAGTGGGACCTTTAACATAAAAGCTTAAGCAGTCACATTTGATATAATCTAGATATTAGGAAGCTTTTATTAATTCAGGAGAAAAATAAGTTCTCAGAATAGAAATGGTTCTTAAAATACATATTTATTATTAGACACCTCTACTTCTAGTTTATTATTAATCCAGAGATAGTTCAAAATTTTTTCTAGAAATGCTTCTTCTAAGGGGATGTTCTTGGATGAATTGGCAAGCCTTTCCCGCACAGGTGTAGTAATACACCACAATTTGTGTCTTCAAGGCTTGTGCAAAGGCTGTTGAGTGAGCTTTAGTCTCACTCTTTTCTCTCCTCCTAATTTTCTCTCTCCTCCTAGTTCTAAAATCAAGCACACAGTTGTCAAATGGCTAGGACATATTTTGGGGTCTGCTTCTGAGGTCCTCAAAACACAGAGAATGTTCACAACTGAGAGTGAAAAGTGATGAAGATACCTTGACTGATTGCAACCTCTGACCTTATTTAGCATGAAACATTTTGGGACCTTGTCTTGTCATTGCATATTATCAAACAGGTCAGTGTTAAGCACGAAAGAAATACAACAGTAATGCAGCTAAATCAAGTAAGTCAGAGCAGCAATATGCACAGTGGATGGAAAATAACATGGAACTTGGAATGCTGCTTCTCTGGAAAGCAGCAAGGAAGGAGAAGACTCAGTGAGAGCTTAAAAGCTTTGCTCTCTGGGACTTCTGGTTGGTACTCTGAGTGCATACAAATGTGGAAATGAAAGATGGACAAGCAAGAGAATAAAAACCCTCTCAGTGTATGTAGTGCTTGTGTGGGATGAACTCGGAACGTAAAAATTAATATGCCAGTAAGGCTGAATCTGGAAATATAAATCCTAGAATGTGTGATTGGAATAAAGCATTTGTGCTCTCAAAAGATCTGCTCTCAGTTTTAACATGTTCTTAAAGCAATATCATAAAGACTATTACATAAATGTGATGTTTTCTGTATTACTATACAATTCTGCATATTTTTTACTTTATTTTAATAAATAAAACTGTTAGCTATAGAAAATGACATTTCCTAATGTCATTTAAACGACATCTTAAATACTGGAAAATGTAACAATGTTAGATTAACACTAAAAAATTAACAGTTACAAAACAGAATCAGGAACAAAGTACTGAATATTCAATCAATAGTAAAATCCTGGGAAAATCTTACAGGGAAAAATATCAATTGATTAAATGTTCCCCTTTTGTCATCTTTAATGATTCTATCAATATTCTGTTTCATTTAATTGCCTATAGACAATATTGTTGGTTTCCCATCATCTGGGCAGTACAAATCCATGAGCGATGCTGAGCAGGACACAGAAATTGCTGGCTTTGTTACAACTCAGTACAAGCCAGGAGCTGCTGTCACTTTCTAATGTTGTTGACAGTCCCAGCTCATATTCAACAGCATTTTCACAGAAAAAGAGTGCATATTTTCCCTCTAGTTATTATTATGCCCCCAGATGGTGAACTGAAAAAGAGTTTTCCACTGGCATAGATCAAAGTGTTAATACAATCAGCTTTATATCTCAAAAAAAAGTTCTATGCCTTTTGGATACACTCTTCACAGATGACTTCTTTGTTACTAACTTTAATGTAATTATTAGATGAACCATAATGCTGGCTAATATTAGATTTTTTGCAAAGATTTCTGGCCATAGTTTTGTTCATATTTCTTGGTGGGGTTTTTTAGCAGCGGAAGGAGAAGAGAGAACATGACAAGAGAAAAATGCAAAGTGTCCTGGGTGTGGCATGTAAAGAAGAATGCCATTAACTCATAAGGAAAATACAGATTTTATTACTTAATATTGCAAAGTAATATTTCTGTTCCTGTGTTATACCTCTGTTTAAATTTGTCCTAATCTAGTTTTTCTTTTTCCACCAGTTTCTCTTCAGCCTATGTTTGTGTTTTATAAGTATGTGAGTAGGAGTATTATGTAAGTCATTAAATACTTTCCTTACACCAAAAAAAGCAGTCTACTTTCTTTAAAGCAGTCTACTTTCATTACAACTATACTTTTTTAAACAGCCTTTTTTTCCATTTAACCTAAATGGAGTTGAGTAACATCACTACTAGACTAGGTCCTTACCTTCTGCCTCTTTGAACAGGTACTCACTGATCCTTGCCCTTCAATGTAGACAGAAGAGCATGGCAGGCCACAGGGTGGTGGCCTGGTGGTGGTCATGATGTTTGATGGCTACAGTTATTGGGTGTCGCTCTGGGGCTGTTTGTCTGAAATCAGTTCAACTTACAAGGCAGGAGTCTGATGGAAGAAATCCCTTAATTACCACTGTACCTCAGAGATAGCTAAAAATACTGGAAAATATTAAACAGCCCTCAAATCCTATGTTTTCCGCAGGAAACAGTGCTTTACCAAAAATACACAACTACATGAATCGCAGAGAACCAAGATGGTTGCTGTTTGCTGTTGCACCTACATATTTCATAACCAAAAGCAGCACAAATCCTACCTTAATGCCACAGTGTTGCAGAAGACCAACAGCTTACTGGGCTGCAGCAGTGCCTTCACACAGCAAGTTTCAGGAAAAGGTAGTCCAAGTTTGAATAGTCTTTTCTTTCTGAATCTTAAGCTGAGAATCATATTTGATCACATGTGAAAAGTATTTCCTCTACTTCATTGAGATTAACTGAGTAGGATCAGATCCTGTAGGGGCCTTAGAGAAAGAGGCAGGATTTAAAATGCTGCTAGGGCATTTGGGTACAGCTGGCATCTGAGTGAGTAACTACCAGAAAAAAACCTATATGGGCCCTAAGTGGTGCCAGGAGGGTCTTGAGGAATTACTGATACCTGTCATGGAGGTCCTCTAGTTCCTATCTTTTATACCTGATGTGAGGTATGGTTCCTTACTCTTGCACTTCACATATTCTAGCCTTCAAGGCACAATAATACATATGTAATGAATGTATACAGCTGAATGAAATCTGACAAACAGATACAATTATAAATAAATAAATAAATAAATAAATATACAAAGTGATCTTACTGTGTTGTGGCTATCAGTACTCAAGATATTAAGAGATCATTGATCTCTCTTGAAGATAAAGATTATTGCAAACAAAGAAATGTTATTGGACTATAGAGGAGTCTGCAAATAAAGTATACGTGAATACATAATGAATTTTTAAGGTGGTTGTAATGCTTAGTGTAATTTTCAAAAGCCTATAATAATTTATCACTGAAACACTTCAAAATATGCCCACAGAGCAGTTCATCCAGGAAATTTTTTTGTCCTCTATTACATTCTAGTTTCATTTAAAATGGCATGGGAGGGGATCCCAGCAGCAGTGGTCTAATGGGTTTTATAATAAAATTACATGTCTTTGAGTTATTCTTGACATTTAGGGACTAAATCCTCATTTATGCTTTCCTTTTTTTCATGCTGAATAATCAAAAACACTTCTTCGCTTTATTGAGAGAAAGTGTAGTCTGCTTTACATAAGTCATATTCGCTTTCCAAATCCTTATTCGTGAAAGTCCTTCTGTACACTTCCCAGCTTTGCAATCCTTCAAGTAAAGAACACGTGAGAGAAATAAGGAAAGATCTTTTACCATTTAAATAGCATTTGAATGTTTTCCTTTAAAAAATGCTCTTTCTTCCTTCATAAGAATGATGGATCTAGAACAATTTCCATTAATGGTTTCAGCTATTTAAAAACTCGCTCTGCTGTGAGGTCTCTAAATGAGATCATAATCAAATAAAAATATAATTTTTCATCTATTCATACTACTACATCCTGTCACTTGCCAAAGGTGTGGGGACAGTGAAACTGTTTGGATTTCTCTTCTGCTAAGAATTATATTTTAATCGTTTTAGAAAGTATTTGCCTGGAAATGTGTGTGTATATATACACACATACAGACATATGTGTGTGTGTGTGTTTGTGTGTGTATAGATATATTTGTGGACTTTTTCTAACTGTTTCAGAATATTTTTATTATATCAGAATAGAAGTAGTGAACCATTATAAAAAAAAAAGATTTTTAAATTGTTTGTAACTTTTTTATTGTAACTTTAATCCCTGAAGTTACATTGAATTTATATTTCACAATGCCTTTATTTGAGTAAAGGGTTATTAATATCCCTGATCTTCCTGAAACTTCAAATAATAGGAAAAAAACCAACTAAGGCAGCGCTTAGAAGTTGATATCTAAATCAATGTGTCAATCAGCCTCACTTTTTGAGGCTGGATTTCCTTCAATAGTTATTTGACAAATCCTATTAATTACAGTTAGATTTGGAAATCTATGGCATGTGGTGAGAACAAGCCATATGCTGAGATAAACTGAGCTAGAGCACATCTAGGTTAGTTGAAGTATGTGTGGTCTTGGAAAGAGGTACTTGATTGCATTAAACCAAAAAGTTTGTACACTGATAATAATTATCTATTTGTTACTTAGACTTGTGGCTCCAAGCATTATAGGCACAGAGAAATACCCATTATTGAAAAAATTAATTCATATTCTTATTTAATGGATTCAGTATCAATTAAGTACTGCTTTGACACTTACCCAGGCCTCTCCTTGCCCTAATGCTATATTCATACAGTAAAATCTCAGCAGAAACAACATAACGTTTCAATCTCAATAGAAGCAACACAAAATTTTTACAAAATTCAGCCCCCACACTACCTGTAAAATCTTTTTCAGTCCTTTTTAAGGCCTGGTCTTCAGATGACCGCTCTGATTCTAGTGCAATTTGATGAAGTAAGAATCAGTTTTTCCAGTTTTCTGTTGGCTATCATTTTTGTGGTTGCAGATGCTCTTTTTAAGGCTCTAAGGCTTTGTACCGACATTGAACAACACTGCAGTGATCCTGCAAGAGAGAAGATGAGTCCTCGTCCTCCACTCGCCCTTCTAAAAAGTACAAAGCATAATTATTCCCTTCAGGCTCTTAACAAAGGAGAAAGGCCCAGACCGGACCACTCCTGAGGGGCCATCGCACGGGGATGTGGGGGTGTCCATACCCCACTCCCTGCCCACAGCCCTGCAGTCCTGGGGGACGGTGCCTCTCAGACACTGGGTACACTTTGGCATGGCCTGGAGGGCTTTCAAGATACAATCTGCTGTTAATGGGTAAAACACTGATAAAAAAAGATATGGTGAGGTTTTGCTGTATAGTTTGGGGGTTTTAATTTTTGAATGCGGGTTTGAAGGAGCACACAATAGCACATTCAATAACATTCAACTACTTTTCAATTACTATTCAATTACTATTAAGTACACATACAGTGTTAACTGATCTTTTACACTGTGTTTGTACTGTTGAGGGTTTGGTTGTGTAATATTTTTTGTAGATAGAGACAGCTGCATTCACCTCTATACATTTTTATGTATCTAGATAGGGGTTTTATTTACACTGGAAAATCCATTTTGGTATAGATTAAGATTTTGAAAATAATAGGATATCCGTTTATCCTCTGTTTCAGTGGTAGCTGATGACTGCATAATGCACTGTTGATAAAAAGGGAGATATAAGCAATAAGAAATAGTGTTTATTACAGAACCAAGAGACTTGAGATGGAAACATATACTAGGTCATTCTAGCTAGTCTCATCCAAGGGAAGGCTTTTCTTAGTGAGTGGTTTTCATTAGAGCAATAGTTCGTACCCAAGCAATATCATGATGGGAAGGGTGCAAGAGTAGAACAGAAATAATGTCACAAGTAACAAAATTGCTGCATTTCTCCCAATATCTGTTTCATAGCCTCACGTGTCATATTTGTAATTCAATTTCATGGTTTCATTCTATTCTCTAACTTCCTTAAATTCAACCCTCAGTTCCTAATATTTAGTACATACTGAAAGGCTTCCTTCCTTAGTATTTATATTCTTCAAGGTTGTCTCGTTGTCATCATAAAACCTTATAATAATTCAATAAGTAATGGAAAATAATATTTATTATTATTGAAATCTTGTCTTAATACTGTTGAGGCTCATAGTTAGGCACAAGCTTGCCAAATCTTTCTGAACTTAAGTAGACTAAAAGGAGTGAATTTGAATTGCAAGTAGTGGAAACTGTAACTACTTCCAAAACAGAGAACAGTGACCTATAAAAGTTCTCCTTTTTTTTTTTTTTTTCGGTAGTTGTGCTATCAGGACTCTAGAGATGAAAGAATATTCCTGAAATTTTCCAGAACAGAAGATTTCCGGTAGGTTACCGCATCTGATATTTATGACATTCCTCTGCATTAGGTGTAAAGGGAAAATCTATCTCTGATCTTGTCTATAAAGCCGTGGTATCTTCATCCCTCTCCAGCCTTTGTGGCTTTTCAGCCAAAAAGGTTTCATTTTAGAACTCTTCAGGCAATTAGAAGTCTTGTTCAAGAGGAAATCTAATATTTTTGAAATGCAGTAATAATATTTCTGTAACATAACTATGAGTACCTTTTTGTGCTGAGTCAAGCAGCATATGTTGTTTTCCAAACCTTCACCTTTCAAGATGAAAATTAGTTTGGAAGGAGGGGGAGATGTTACCAAAAGGCTGGTTGCCAATGCCCTTTCCCACCCAGAAAGTTGAAGCTCCAGTGTCTGAATGGATGAAAAGCTTAGTGGACCTGAAAAGCTTCTGTTATTAGATTCTGGCCATGCTTATTTTGTCAAAAATTAATTTCATGTTTGATCATATATCTGAAACATATGAAAGATCTTCACTGAAATATAACTCTGACAATCACCATGCTAATACAGAACATCCTAACTTATGCTAGAGGAGCTCACCTTCTTTACTTAAGTTTTGGAATCTGTTCAACAGGATTCATATTTTGGTTTCCAGGAAGCAAGGTTTAGATGAAGGTTCAGTTCTTTCACATTGCCTGAGGTGCTGAGGTGCTGTCACCATGCTGAAACACCATCTAAGCAATTGCTTCCTTTGACGAAAAGGTGGATAGGGCTCATCTGTACTGAGTGTATCAAGCAACTTTATGTAATGAAATTTGGTATTTTTGCAAACTATTCATTTGCAAATAACATGCTCTCAATATCCCCACTACATGAAACCTTATATAAGGAGAAGAATATATAGTTATGTGCTGGGAACACTTCACTAATGACACAGAGAAAGGATTTCCTGTGGAACAGATGGCACTTGTAGTGTCAACCAAAGCGTTCATCTAAACCAGCATTGTCTGGAACCAAATGCCCTCAGGCAAGGATCCGACCCAGTTGTGGGGAGGCACCATGCAATCCTGACAGATGGCCATGTGTTGAGGCAGCCCAAAGACCATGCACATGTACCAAGGGTGGCTGCTGAGAGCTGAAGCTCACAGTGGAAAATATTCGGTAGGCTTGTGCTTGTAGGGTGTCCTACTCTGAGCAGCATTATGTAAAAAAAATGAAGGCATCAGAGCTTAAATCAAATGCAAGGAAGAAGGCAATAGTTCCATAGCCCTTCACCCAAGTTTGTTGATACGTCAATAGTAGGCAGAAACCTGTTTTGTTAGCTTTAGTCAACTGCAGGAGGGCCTAAAATTTGGTTCATCGTTCTGCACTGAGTAGAATGAGTGACAGTAATAAATACATTTAGAATGATACATTCCAAACTTTTGAAAAAGAAAAATTTGAATACAATACCCTAATGGTTTTTACATTGATGTTTCGTGTTTCTTTTCACTTTTAAATATAAATCTGAATAAAATCTTATTTAGGCCTCACTAAGGTTTTAAAGCTGAAGGATACATTTTAAATAGCAAGGCCTTTTTGGATCAAGAGATTGATCAAGGCTCCTTCTGTGTTAAGGATACACTGGAGAGACCCTTGAAAAGGGGCAGGAGTCTCACTTGTCTTCAAAAGTTTAATTTTAATCCAGTTTATAGTTGCTTTCCACATCTGCAAAGACATTTGCTCTTCAGGCAGGAAAAGCACAGTTTTGAGAGACAGATGTGATGACAGAAACTTCAGAGGAGTAAACAAAAGCAGAGCAGAAAGAATATCAAAACACAGAAGTGACCAAAGTGGTCTAATGAGAAACATGATAATGATTTGCAGTGAGGAAAAGAAGTGAGATGAAGAAACATAATGGAGGGAATTTATGCATTTAAAACATTTATATGTTTAAATTTGATGTAGCTGCCCTTAGCTTTAGTTTCAAAGTGGAACTTTTTTACCATTTTTTCACAATAAATGTTATAGGAAGCACAAGTGCAACTGTCCCTCACAGTTATTGTCCTATTGACTGTCATAACGAGCTGGAGTTCAGAAGTGCCACTGCTTCCTCACAGAACCATCCCAAGAGCTGAGGATCTTCACACTGTGGAAAATCTCTAGACATGGTCTTTTCTACTCTGTTGTGTCCTAGGAGTCAGTGAGGACACCAGTAAGGGCGACAGAAGCCCTATTATGCTTCAATTTCAAATAGGTGGAAATCAAATCTTGTGACTTTGGAGCTGCTTTGGACCATTATGGCATGGCTTGAATTCTAGCCCATTTTGTGTACAGCTGCAATAGGCCTGATTCTGCTTTTGCAGACTCTCCATCTACCCAGCTATATTGACACTGAAATCCAGGGTGCTACATCAGTATGAAACCCCTCTGTTGTGAGGAGAATTTGACCCTGTGATTGGTTTTGCAGTAATTTAGTAATAATGAATATTTACAGTGAATTCCATTCGCAGATTTCTTTTCCTTATTTAAAAAGCCCCGATACTGCAATGTATCTGCAGTATTATCTGTTCTTTAAGTCTGGTGTTTACACCTCTGAATGAACAACATAGCTACCAGCGCGTGTATGTGAGAGAAAGTGGAATGCGTCTGCAGCTGAAAAAACAAAATGAGGACCTGATCTGGATAGGGCTAGGGCTTCATACAAAACATGACTGAAAACTTTGAAGTTCTGTTCAAACAGGTGGGTGCAGGGTGTATTTGATTTACCAGGTTCATGTCCATGTTCATGTGTGGAGACCTGTGGAAATGTAACGGGGAGGGAATGTGTGTTTGTGAGAGGCGTGAAGAAGGAGATAGCTGGGGAGAGGGCAGAACAAGCCTTTCGTCTTTGTTTTGTTCAGATTTTATCTGTTCTGTATAGAACATAATTTTCAGTTGGAAAAGTAATTTATGACACCCTGCAGAGAAGGAATGGAAGATTTGAGGTTGATTAGTTGCTTAAGGATTTTTGATACTCTGTGCCTCATCAATGGTCCTCTCTTTTCCCAAATAATAAAAATACTACAGGAAATGAAAACAGGTTTGTGTGCTCATTAGGCCTTATTTGTCAGTTTTCACCACTGCAAGTAAGTTATAATGACCAATCTGCCAATGCAAAGTGAAACTGAAACTATAGGGCCCAAGGAGAAAAGAAAATTGGAAAAGAAACACCTTACAAAACAGAAATATCTTAAAAATAAATGGAAGAACTTACTGTCAAGGTGATCTTCTAATTATTACAAGCTAAAATCAGGTGCCAGGAGAATGAAGCCAGGCTTTTCTTAGTGGTGCCCAGCAACAGGATAAGGGACAGTGGGAACAAATTGAAACACAGAAAGTTCTATCTGAATGTGAGGAAAAACTGCTGTACTGTGAGGGTGGCAGAGCACAGGAACAGGTTGCCCAGAGAGGTGGAGTCTCCATTACTGGAGATAATCAAAACCTACCTGGTTGCAATCCTGCACAACCTGTTCTAGGTGACCCTGCTGTAGCTCCAGAGGTTGCTTCCAAGCCCAACATTTCTGTGATTCTGTTTAGATACATACTTTATAAACATTTGCATATGGACCTTTCTAAAGTCTAGGGATCTCACAGAACTACGGCATCTTTAACATTTTTATTGCTAAAGTAGTAGTAATCATTTACGTGGCAGCTTTATCCCAGGACCCTTCAGAAATCCTCATTCCATTTCTCTGAAATAGGAATCAGCTTCCAGGAAAGGAGATCCAAAGTCACATGGGATGTGGGGTGAGTTGTTGCAGTGTCCTCTTTTCCCCTGTATTTGGGTCAGCTCTGTTGTACTTGGTTTACCCCAGTTGTCAATCATTTTGTTGTTTCCCCTCCCCTTGCAAAGTTATGTACACCCTGCCCCTGTTGTCAGTCCTATGTGAGCATCATCTCTTTCCCCCTCCCTCTTCCCGAAAGTTCTTCTCCCCTCAGTGCCCCATTGGTCCCTTTGAATTTTGCTTCTCCCCTTACTTTCCCTCACTAGTCTGATGCAGGTAACCCTGCCTATGTCCCCTCCCTTTCTTTTCCCCCATTGGCCTTGAGATTGTTCCTACCCCTTGCTCCACCCCGCCATAAAACCTTGTGTCACCCCTAGTTCTGGGTCTTCGGTCCCTGAGGACAATAAAGTGCCTTGGATATCATACCGGAGTCCCCTCCTTGCCTCTTGTCTCTACCTGTGCTAGCAGACCATCAGCTCGTGAGCTTTGCCTCACCTATTGGGATTTAGGCAATCCTAAACTAGGACACTAGGACGCTATCAAGGTCCCAGGACGAGTTCTGACTTGGGACTGATCTGAATCAGAGCATCCCCACAAAACCAAGATTAGGAAGGATTCATGGCCTCCAATATAGACTTTATTGTGAAAATTAGAGTTAGGTCTGAGTCAGGAGTTAATTTCTTTGTTCTGTTCACATGACCTTACACCTTCCTCAGAGTACTGGTTTTGCCAGGGGGAATTTGTAACAATAAGTCTTCAGTTCTCATCCATTTAAAGCAATGGCAATCTTACTATTGATAGCAGCAACACGATTGCATTTAACTATCCCCAATGCTGTTTTTCTTATAGTTGCCAAAATGTTCCCTGTTGAAATACTTCGAAACAAAACAAAACAAAACAAGAAAGAAAATAAAAGAAAAACAAAAACAAACAAAAAATTCAACTTCCAACCACTGACTTAGATTACAAAGCCTTTCAATTTTTAACAGGATATTGGAAAAACCTATCAACCCCAAAAAGGGAAGTTTTTCCAAGAATAGCACTGTGTATGAACAAAATTTTCTATTTGTTTTTGCATAGTTGGCAAAGAAAATAACCTGTGTTTACTTACTTTCAGATAACGTGCATGGTACCTGAGCAGCAAGCTGGTAAGGCAAGCCTGACTGCTGAAACAGAGAAACTCAAGAAACACAAAGGTCAGGAAAGGCAAACCACAGAAAGGCAGAGGCCAAAACTGCTAAGCTGTGCTTCGAAGATGTTTAAGAAGCCTCTGCGATGATTTAACGTCTTCTCTTTGCACTTTTTTTTTCTATCTTAGAAAGGAATCTGACCAAAATACACAATGTTAAAAAGAAATTCCAGATTTTATAGAACAGGTTTAATATTATTGCATAATTGCATTGATAAGATAGTTCAAGCCTACAGATTGTAAAAATTATAATTGTAAAAATTAAGGTAATTATATACATTATTCAGTTACCTAGTCATTAGCTTTTGACGATGTAATAGCTAGCTTTAAAAGATTGGAATTAAATATTAATGGGCTGAATAGTATAGTGTTAAACTGCTTGTAACAATGATAAGCACTTCAGACAGGTAATTTTGTAGACCGTGCTAATAGTACTCAGATTTCTTAAAAACAGAACTTGTTTTGTGTGCTGTTAGACCCCATCTTTTTTGTCTTTCTTGTATCAGTCTTGAATGAGCTTTTAATCTGATTATACTTTTTTACCCTATTTGTTTCGCTTTGTCTTCCCTTCTAATAGCTCTCTTTCATAGAATTCTTTTTCATCTCCCTTGTTCCATACTTCACCATTTTCTGCAACTGCACTTTATCCTGGAAACTCAGTTCTTTCTTCTGTTTTCATGCAATGACTGTTCTCCTATTTGCACACTTTTAACTCGGCCACTTTGCTTCTCTACCCTATCCATCCTCTCTAAAATCTTCATCACCACTCCCGATGTTCTGAAACATTTTGGCTGAAAATTGCTGGTTGTCAAAACCTGCAAATTCCCTCTAATCATTGTAGAGACTGGATGAGAAATGCAGTGCTTCTAGGTCACACAGCTACAGCACAACTACTGAGGACAGAGCTCTCTGATTTGCTGTGAAGACTGAAAACCCTGGACAGCTGTGAATGCCCTTGGTCTAAAACTGGTCCCAGCCTAAGTCTTGCTTGTTGAAAAAGCTTTATGCCACTCCTTAGGCAAGCAGCACTTGGACAGTCAGGTGTGCTAGGACTACATCTATACCATCAATTTTTAATGGTTTTGATGCTTGCATTCATCCTTGGGTCTTTGTTCTCTGCCAGCCTCAGAGTGTCTCTATTGTTTCACTCATATTTTGTTTTCAAATAGAGCAGCCAGATTCTCAAGACAAAACCGTAGTGCTGCTTTACTCCCTGTGGTCAGTACAGAGGAGACACACCCCCATGTAACATCAGACCACATCTCAGAACATGCAAAGGATGTCTTTGGCACCATGCTGTAGAAACACCTCTCTCAGGACATGACTGAGCCCAATGCAATCTTAGGTAGGAAACTACAGACTAAGAATACCTGAAATCCACGCATGTGTCCTATGGGACCCAACCTGTCACAGTGTGAATGACACCAGTCCTCTCTGGAGGTCGCTGGTACTCATCCGTGTGGACAAGAAGTCATGTGGCGTATCTTAGGGCTAGGACTTCCTCCCTGCAGCTAAGCATTTTAGTGCTGTATGTCTTATGTAGTGCATGCAGCATCTTTAGTGTCTGTGAAATGTGCAGGATTTACTAAGACATAGCTCCACAGCACGAAAATAGGGTGGAAAGGCTCAGGAGCTGCTATTCTAACAGGGGCTGTCAGAGCTTCTAGGGTCCCTACTACGGACTTAGGAAGTAGAGTCTGAAAGCTCTGGGACAAGATGTGGAAGTTGTAGGGTTTACAACCAGAGGTAGTTCACGTGTGAGGGGTGTCAGGAATAGCAGAATAGGAGAACCTGGGTAAATACCAGATTAGTTAATTCAGTATGTTCTTGGTGGTGTCTTTTCCACTGTTGTGGGGGTGAATCAGGCAAATGTTAACTTCATATTTATGGAGTCCTGAAAAATCTATTTAATCATGTAAATATCACATTTTGTTCTTTCCAGCACTTCTTTTTCAGAAATTCAAGTTTATTTCAAATTCATCTGGACTGATACTGAACTTTACTGAACAATATTTCCCACCAACTGCACATTCTGCTGTCCTTCAGACAGTTCTTTTCCTTTAGTTTCTTATCTCCACAACACAAATCAAAGGCGTGGAAATGCAGCAATTCCTGTCCTACAAATGGTGAACTGCAATGAAGACACATCCACTGCACAGCAAACTCTCTGTATTGTACTTCATGCTTCATTAGCCTCAGCCGGTATCTCTAAGATCAATGCACAGTTCCTCAGTAAGTTCAGTTTTCATTGAAATCGGCCCCAAGTTATCTTCTCATCTGAAAATGGTGAGAATACACTATGTTGCTGATTATACAGTGACAATGTTATCAGTGTTTTTAGTAGCTATGCAGGTGTCTTTAGAAAAATAAAGTTCTATTATTCTTGCCAGGTCTGCTTTAATGAGTGTACCCGTACCTGAATAGGTAGGTGCTGGAGGATATTTTTTAACACAGTCCATTAAAATTTTTGTTTAATTAAGAGATAAATGTGTCATTTTAACCACAGCTAACTTGTAATGTAATAGAAATAGAAAAATTTTGATGAAAAGCCAATTAATAGACTAATAAATAGACTATAGGAAGAGCCTTATTTTTCCTTCATTTTCTTCCAATAGCTTGTTGAAGAAGCAGGCTTTTTTTTTTTCCCCTGACAATGTGACTATCTGGGCAGCAGATATTCCCCTTTAATTTAGCCTGTATATTGTTATAATTTTATTATACTCATTTAAAAAAACCCCAAACTATAAAATATGTGAGCCCTCTTGTGGCCAGAATATCTTTTATGTGTCTTATGAAATCATCAAAAACTGTGTGGCCTGGTGAAGTAACTGCCTGAAAATATCTAGAGAACACTAAGTGTACATTTGTTTAGTTAAAACTTCTAATGTCAGTTCTCTTTCATCTTTGATAACAATGAAATCCATTTAATTTTTCTTTTCTATTTTTCTTAATTTACTATTTGTAGCTAAAACACACAGGAACTTCTGCTTTTGTAACAGGGGTTTTTACTTTGAAGTCTATATAAATTATTTCAATCAATTATATTTGATATATATCAATTATTTCAATCGTATAGGACCAAATATGACCATCAGTCAGAGCTGTCTATGAGTTATTACTGAACTGGAGCTGCTCTGAGGTGATTTTGAAGTGGAAGAGACTTTATTTCATTCCCACTTACCACTCTTCCCTCATGAATTCAATAAAAAACATGCCAAGCCATCCAAACTACAGAATCTTTTTAAAAAATATTCTTATATTTTTCTTATGTTCTGATACAACATTTTTGATATTTTTGAGGTGGTTTTGCTTCCTTTCATTAAAAAGACCTTTTTCTGCTGTGTAATGCATTTCTTTGAAAAGAAAGGAAAAAATTTGCAGCTGTTCAAATTAAGTCATGGGCTGGGCCTTGAGAAAATAGGTAGTAATTTTCATTGATTAGATAAAATATCAGCACTCTATGATTAAAGTTACTGTAAATTTACAGAGGGAAAAGGGATGGTATTTCAAATTCAAACTCTATGTTCTACTCCTCACAGGTTTTTCCACTGCATAAGGTCTGTTACTGTGCTCAGATATTTAATGCAATATAATAATGTCATTTTAATATGTATGTGTCTCATGGATTGCTGAACACTTACTGATTATTTGTTTTAATTCTGCTGATCAATAGTGTTTGCTTAGTTATTTCCCCTGAGGCCTGAAAAAAGACCAAAACATTTTGTTCTAACTGGCTATATTTTATTGTAACTGGCCATTTTAAAGTTCTACTGGAGAGTATTGGTTGCCTTAATCTTCTTCTGTATCACAGTGTTTATGGTTCTTGTGTACAATTATTTATTTATTACATAGGTATATTTATATTTATGTTCGAGAAATGCAAACAGTCAACACATCTGTGTGTATTTTTCTGGTTTATTCTGGTATTTAATTTCTGGTTTCCTATATTTTTATTTGTTTCTATCACAGTGATTTTAGTAGTATGGAACCAGATGAAAAATTGAGTGTATTTTTTAATTCTTGCTCTGTTACTCTGTATCTATTTTTCCTAAGAAATGTAGCATACATTCACATAGCAAAAGAAATACCATATTCAGAAACATACCAGGTGTTCATTGCTATAATACATTATTATCACATCACATTGCATCCTTAGTACAAATTCTTAAGAAACTCTTTGCCAAGAGCCACTGTGGAACGAACAGAACTTAAGACTTCTGGTACCTGATACCCTGAAGAAATTATATGCACAGGAAATATGCAGGAGTCTGTAGAAAAAATGTCAGGGAGGAGGCAAAGATTAGTGAATTAAGTGAGGAGGGGGAAAAGCCAAACCTCACACTCATTAATGGTGAAATTAGGTCAGTTTCTCATTTTCAAAATTTAAATGAATGTAAATATTAATTGGGCAGAGCACTGGGTAATAATTCATACACTGGCTGATTTCTTTTGCTAAGAGAAATTCAGCTCCAGGATTTTTTGACCATAGTCAATTCTCATATTAGAGAGTTTGAGGCTACCCAGAAATTAGATGCTCCATCTGTATTTAAGTGTCCCTTGTATTTCGAGCTCTCAAGAGGATATCAATCAAATGTCCATTTCATTACATTGATATTTTGGAAATTCTATTTCAGTATGGTTTTAATTATGTATTGTAATTCTTAAGAATGACAACAAGCTAATGTAGGTTACTTTAATATGAAAATCTTTTACCTCTGCATGTGGTTGAGAGTGACAGGTTTCTTGGAAAAAGCCTGCAACACCAGAGACAGTAAGTAAAGACAAGGCAACAGGTTTATTTTATTTAAGGCTTCATTTCTGTCAAAAGAAACCTTTCTAATACATCAAGACATAGAAGCCTGCTCATGCCATGTGACAGTGGAAATCATAAAACAATAAGTCCAACAAAGGCAGATTGTCAAAGCTGGGTATGCTCAGCTGCATGTGGTAAAATATTGTGTACGTAATTTGTGTGTACAAATAGAACAGAAATTGTGCCTTGGCTGGGCAAACAAGACATCCTTCTCCAGTATATGGATGAATCATAGAATGGTTTGTCTTGGACGGGACTTTAAAGATCATCTAGTTCCAGCCACCCGCCCTGTCATGGGCAGGGACACTTTCCACTAGCCCAGGTTGCCCAAAGACCCATCCAACCTGGCCTTGAACACTTGCAGGAATAGGGCAGCCGCAGGTTCTCTGGGCAAGCTGCTCCAGTGCCTCACCACTTTCTGAGTAAAAAGTTTCTTCCTAATATTTAATCTCAATCTCCCCTGTTTTAGTTTAAAACCATTCCTTCCTTTTCCTCTGTCTGCATAAATCTCCCTCTCTTTTAAAAGCCCCCTCTGTGTACTTCAAAGGCTGCAATGAAGAAGGCCAGAGCCTTCTCCTCTCCAGGCTGAAGAACCCCACCTCTCTCACCCAGCCATTGTAGGAGAGGAGCTCCAGCCCTCTGATCATCTTCACAGTCCTCCTCTGGAGCCACTCTAACCGAACCATGGTTTTCCTGTGCTGAGGACCAGACCCCACCCAGCTGGGGTTTCACAGTGAACCATAATGATAACTCAGAGTTTCTGAACTCAGACTCACGCTGTAGTTTGCCCCTTGTAGGCACCTGACAGAAGGTAGGGAGATCAGGACTATGAGGTTTGGCATGTTTCTTTCTCTGTTGGCTGCTCACATTTCAAGTCCTGACACAGCAGAGAGATCCACCCCTAAAAAGCCATTTGTCCTTCTATTTTGCAGGCGTATACAGCACAGCAGATCAGATTGAAATTAGGGGCCTGTTTTTTCCAGGGATGTTAAATACAGGATGATATTTTCTCGACTAGATGCAGGACTAGCACAGTCTGCTTCCTCTCAGGAACAGGGCAGAGGAGTCCATAATGACTGAGTCCTTTGGGATTTAGTTTAAATGCTCTTGAGTGCAGAAAGTTCTTCAGTCAATCCTTTGGGTGGCCATGGGTTAGCACAAATCCATATTGTCCCTGTCTGTTCAGTTAGAAATATGCTACACTGGCCTTGGAGGGATTTAAGAAAATTATTTTGGCAAAACAAAATTGGGAGGTATAAATGGATTAAAATTTGTTTATTGCATGGCAGTCAGTCTTACAATAATTACTTTCATGTCCTTCATGGAGGGTTGTGTGTGCTTCATCCCTCTTAGTGCTGTTCTGACATCACAGTAAGAACTTCAGGGAAAATGAACAAGTATGGAGCTTGTCAAATTAAAAGAATTTTGAGTTTACCATCACCAGCATATGAATGTTCAAACACAGAGTTGCATTACAATAGTACTTGCCGTTGACTTTTTTCTTGATTAAAGTCATATATGACATTTGCTTGCAAATCCATTCAACTCTTAATGGAAAATACACACAATTCCATTTAACAGTGAAGTTAAAACATGTTCCTCTGATTTAAGAATGATTATACAGTGACGATTCCATATTCAATTAGAGTCAACAAAATGCTACATCCTTTTTAAAGTATTTTTATTAATGGACATAAATGGAATTTCCCTTTTCTCTACAATATGAATTATTACTTGCAGGTATTTTACGTTATTGTTTATTTTTTAAACATTTAACATATTCAAACTTTCTAAGGGTTTGGATTTTATTTCAAATGTATGCAATAACAATTACTTGCCAACTTCTGTTTTAAATAAATGTGGCTGCAATTGTAACCATCTGCACATGAACTGAAGTAGTATTGTCTCAGTGGATAGCAAGGCCAGTGGGACCCTGATTCGTGCAGTTCTAAAAGAAATGAGAAGACCAAAATTATTTAATGATAAATTAGTGAGTTTCTAGTGTTATGAACACCACCAGCTGCCAAACCAGTGAGAATTTAATTTGTCCTGCTACCTCATAAACCTCAATCTCAGTGGGTAGATTATCAGAGGATGGAGAATTCTATACCCAGTTTGTGATCACAGGTAGAATCTTTATGAGAAATACATGTCACTCAACTGAGATTATTGTTAGAAATTGATATATAATGTGAACATAAAGGCCTTTATGATATGATTATTTATGACAGAAAATGATGGGGATCCAGGGGCCAATATGGAGCCAAAAAATATTCAGGTGGAAAAGATATTACATTGAAGTAAGGGCTAGTGAAGAATAAGATATTGTTCAGGGTGCTATAAGTAATGACAGAAAAGCTACCAAGGTTACAAAAATAATGAGCTTTCCATTTTAACCACCAATTTAGATAAACTGAAAAAAGGTTAATTTAGATAAACTGAAAAAAGGTTAATTTTCAGTAAAAGGCATCCTGAAGTGTGGAGGGCTGAGAGCCCTTGCCACAGGAGCCCTCTGCACTCATTTAAAGAAAACTGAGTGGAGTGCCAAAAGAATCAGCCCAGAGATAAGCAACCTTGCCCTGCGTCATGGTGAGCTCCCCTTGTTTCTTTACGGTAATTACCTGTACCCTATTGGCTAATTGGTTTCTACCCCACCCCCTGACTTTCCCATATAAACCCCTACTTCTACTTCTGATGAGAGATGGTTTTTGTTCCTGGCCTCCGCTTCACAGAGGCTGGACAATAAAGGCTACCTCTGTGGAGCTGCCATATGAAGCTCCTGTCTCTCTGTCCCCACATTTGCCTGGGTGATTTCACAAAGAGCTGAATCACAAAGAGCTGATACCACTCATAGCAGAGAAGTTACTACATCTGCTGAAATCACCCATCTCCCAGGGAACTTGCTGAAACCCCTGGAGAAGCTTTCCCTGGCGGGATGCTTTTCTCTAGGAATGTTGCAACACACCGGGTTGTCCACCACTGGGACCCCAAAAGGCGACGCTGAAGTATCTCTTCTCAATTCTCTAAACAAGTCTCCGAAAATAGCGATGGATTAATTTAATTTCAGATGCTTCTTTCGGAAGAGATCGTGAAAATATCTTAGCAATTGTTTAAGAAAAGTGAAATTATTTAAGAGGAATATTAGTTGCTTAAGTGCTTAAAATTATGGCTAGTAACAGTCTACAAAGTACTCTGGTGTGTCTGTTTCTAACCTGCTCTAAATTATTGAGCTGAGTAAAGCTGGGTTCTTAAGCAAGATGATAGAAATGTGCCTTATTCATGTAACAACAAATTGTCAGTCAGAAATAAATGTAAATATAAATATAGATGATATAGACACAGATAGAGATACAGATTACATAGCTACATATATAGATTCAGATATTTATACAGAAATGCACTTTTCTCTCTCTCTCTCTATATGTATATACACATATGCCGGCAAATTTTAAATTCTTCCTGTTCTAGCCCGGAAAAAAGCCATGTATGAAATAATTCCAGTTCTCATAACTCAGTGAAAGTGTTTATGCTTATTTTAATGAGCCAGGGCCTAGAACCGTCCCTCAAGAATTAAGTTTGGCTTAAATGCTTATAGTTCAAATATTTCTCAGGAGGTTTTCTTCAAGCATTCAGCTAAGTTACTGAGTTACATTACTAACTTAAGCAAGAGCATTGTTTATATGTCTCATTTCTGTATTTTAAAATGTTTTAGTCTTTCTTTAAGAACAGTTTTAATTTTACATCTTTTTCCTGAGTTTCAGATAAACTTAACTGTAACTTGGCTTTTCTGTTATTTAGTCAAGTAGTTCTAATCAGCCTTGATAAAGAAATATTTCTCATCTAGCCACAGAATCACAGAATATCCAGACTACAGAACAGCAGAAAAAAAGAAGACAAAGATTAGTTTCTTAGGCTTCCAAAAGCAACAAAAATGGGCAGGGTTTGAAGATGGTGAATCTGAAATTTTTGGTGCATAGTAGCATACTCTGAAGCTTAAGTATTTCTGTTTAGCATGTTACAATCATGCAATTTTGGAGTGCAAAAATAGCATGGGTATGGTGTTTTTTAAGAATAATAGAGATGGTTACATTCAAAAGGACTTGAATCTATTACATTTGCAGGCACTTGTGCTGGCAGTGACTATTTTATCTGACCCAAAATCCAAGTGAAGGAGTGATTTTGGGGAGCAAGCATAAGAGTTCTTCGATCCAGATTTTGAGTTAAAGAATACCTGTCTCAGATGCAGAATTCTGTTGTTCAAGACATGGGATCAGAAGATTTGGAGGTGGCCTCTAGGAGAACATTTTATTTTGACTAGCTAAGAAGGGATGCTGGGGATGTGTGAGTGTTTATGACTCCTTGTGAATGAGGTGGGTTCTGTTTATGATACATAAATGTCTGATTGCTTCAGTGACTGGAGGTTTCACACTAGTTTCCTTCACTCTACAAAGGCTGGCTAGTAAGTGCATAAGCCTTGCAAATACCTACTAAGCACAAACTAGTCCAGTCAGACACTTTTATTAACAAGACTTGGTAATTGCTAATGGCTCTGGGAATTTGAGGTGAATGTTGTATCATTTGTTCTCTCATCAGTATGAAAGGACTTCTGAACTGTCTTCCTTCTTTCTCCCTTCTTCAGCCTTTAATACGTTCAGCAAGCTGCTCATCTTTTGAGACTGATCTGGATTGAGTCTGGACTGGCCATTGTCTTCTTTCTACCACCATGTCTGCAGTGATTTCCACCTGAGTTTTTCACAGATGATGAACAGAAGAAAACCAGGCATAACACAGCCTATAGTTCTTTGGTTTCCCAAGTGCAATCTGTGATTCCATCCCATATCTGGGTGCCAAATGTAATTTAGCATTCTTCAGAGTCCTGCTCACCGAAGTCCAAAGGGAAGAGGGAAGCTACAGGGCTCCAAACAAAGCATAGAGAAACTTAAATGCAACTGCATTTCGCTATAATCAAAAATGCATGGAAAATGTTCTCCATTCCCTTTTAGCAAGCTGGAAGTACATTTCAGATTATGAAATAGTTGTATGGACTTGTTTTATTTCTTTAGAACTATCACTCTTACTGAATACTAAATATTGGCTGAATTAAGAAAAATGTTTGTGTTTGGGGGGTTTTTTTGTTTATTTTGGTGTTTTTTAGATGCTGAAAGGCTATCAGCTAGATTGTGTCAAAATATAAAGAAACTACACTTTCAGCAACAAGGGTGTCATGTTTTTCTGATGATTTGAAAGAATTGTTGGTACCTTCATTTGGGCAATATGGAGCACAAAGGAAAATGTGGGAATACTATTTCTGAAATACTTCAGCAGCTGTTTCTATGGAAAGATTAACTTGTTTGGCACGTAGTTGTAGTATGTTTTGTTTTCAGAACTTTGGAAAGAAAAAAACGTATTAGGCAAAAAACCAATATTCACTGTGTTGTCAGTTTAACTGAAAATATTCCCTTAACTAGAGAAAATTCTTAGAAATAAATTCATTATTAATTTCCTTTAAAGCAAACCTAACCTGGATACTTAAATATTCTTGAAAAGCAGTTACAATAAATTCATCATTTCAGCTATGTGAAGGAGTATATTGAAAACTGTGACTCTGCAAAAGACTTCTCCGACACATAGTGATGTTTTGGCTTCTGCCAGGGCTTGATAACATTCTCATGAATAGTTGATTAGGCTGTAGAGTGCAATGTCTGCATGCATAATTGATGCTATACAGAAGTAATTGATCTAATTACCAGTGCTATATAACGTCATTCTCGTTAGAGATCTGTACCACTGGCTGAAGTCTGCCCTACAGTTTCCCCTCAAAGAGCATATGGGATATTCTGAAGGAATCCTTGATATTTTCAATTACTCTTTTGCCCGGCAAAGTCTCTTCTTAACTGCTGATAAACTGTGTTTAATATTCTGTAGTAACCAACCTCATCCCTGCTTCCGTGTCCAAGTAAACCATTGGTAGGCATCCAGTCTACCTGGACATACGGATTTTCTGTTTTGTACCCCTACACCCTCTCATCATGAATGGTGGAATGAACAAAAAATACTAAGAAAATGAACAGCTTTTAAGGAAGAAACAGCCCTCTTTCTCACCTCTTCTCAAGTTTAAGTATTGATCTACCTAGTATTAATCACAAGATACACTTGCAAAATACTTTGCCCTTCCCCACTCATGGGATTATTGCCACAGGCTTTCTGTGAAGATTTTGAACAATCAGCTATGATAGTATATATGGGTAGAATTCAAGTGCTCAAAGGGGTTTTTTTGCAAAATCTCTCATTTCTACCTCTGTCAATGCTGATGACTTGTCATGTGATGCTGCATATGGGAACAGTCGAGAGTCCTTATTCAATACTGACTGCAGGAGCTCTCCCTGGAGATGTGGAGGTTTGGGAGTCACACACCAGATGAATGTATACCTAAGCACAAACCAAAAGAAGCAAGTTATCAGGAACTGTCAGTGATAAATGTCAGCTGAGGAGGAGGAAAAGGCTTCTTAACACTTCCAGTCTCGAATTCATGGGTTTGTATACCTACAGTAACAGAGAGACAACATACCCTAAAAAACAGCAGTAATAAATAAGTACCAGACAGAAAACAGAGGTTATTGAAATAAGATTTTTAAACTACTAAGCACAAAAAGAGTAGGGATTTACTCTTCCAATGATAGGAGGAATTTGATTTAAATCATCTGATGATATGTTCAAGGAGGAAAACAGTGAAAAGTTCCAAATTGAAAATGGCACGGTCAAGCTTTCCAAAGAGATATACTCAGAACACTGCTAGCCCAGTTTCAGAAAGGAGTGGTACAAATGTACTTGATTTTAAAATTATCAGTTTTATGTCAAGAATGACAAGCTAGAATTTCTTTTCAAGATACCAAAGCCATCATAACTGATGCAAACATAAAGACATGTTTCAGGTATACGATTCCTATTTAAAATATTCTTGATTGATTTTATTGCAAGCTGTCAGCTTATGGAAATATTATTGACGTCAGTTCAGAAATTTTCACTTAATGAAATTAGTGTGAATTTCCTTTCTAAAGAGGTGAAATGCATCACTTTTGTGACACTCACAAACAGTATGGAAGTGAGAACAGTTTCAGTGTTCCATGTCAAAGCACCAGTGAAATCATCTCTTGGTTGTATCCAGATAAATCCCATGGATAAGTCCAGAGAATTCTGTATACTCAGGCAGAATTAATTGCAGTAGATCTCAGGTATGTTCATTGCTTAGAATTTTTTCCAGCTTGGGAAATTATTCTTAAAACAAGAAAATAACATAATGTTTTAATGCCTAGGTTTTTTTCTGTGAATAAGTTTACTGATGTTTAATTAAATAAATAATAACTTAAGAAAAGACATGAAAAGAACAGAGGCTAAGGAATGTATGATAATATAAATCAAGTACATTTTAGGAAGTGAACTGTTTCTTTTATCTATTCTTGAAGTTCCTGAATTTAGGATTCAAGTGGTGCATCACTTCCCCCAATTGTATACCTCCACATACAAGTTTAATTATACAATAGGATTTATAGTAAAGATAATTGTGACTTCAGTATAGGTTCTTTATTTCCATACACATACATTTTTGTTTAAAATGTAGTATGTAGAACCTTAAACCTTTTAAAGGTAAAGGAGAAAATCATATGCTAGGTTACCATCCTTCAGAATTAAATATTTTATAAATGCTTAGGGAACATTAAACCTCTTTGTCTTCGACAAGTCCCAGCTTGTACACCTGCCCCCACCTTATCTATGTACTTTTCTTTTTTTCAAATAGAACTTTCTCAATTCTTTGCTACTTTTGTAAAGTAGTGACAAATATAAGCTGCAAGCAGCGCCTTGCTGGCCACACGTACCCAGGTGTGAAGCTCTGCTGTGGAGGAGGCTCCTTCAGGGCTCGGGGCAGTCACAGCTCGGTGTAGCACATGAAGTGGAAAAGCACCACACACCTGAGTGGTGTATGACAATAGTATAGGCAGGAAAAGTTAATTCAGTTGAATTAAATGAGGTGCCAGCTGTAAAGCATCAGACCTAGGCAGTTATACGAACTGTCTTAAATTTCCTGCCTCCTTCCTGTCCCAAAAGTAACTTCGCGTCAGGGAAGATGCCAAGCCTGCCCTGCTGCTGGGTGAAACGGGAAGTGTTGATTGCGCCTAGGTCTGAAACTTTATTGCTCTTTCAACAAGCAACAGTGAGTTGGCGTGAAGGTATCACGGGAGCCATTGGCAGCAGGGGGAAGGAGACACTCGTGGGCTGCGACCCACCTCCAACCCCGCTTCCAGCCGCAGCCCCGCGCCCCCGCCCGCGGGCGACACCGCAGCCCCTGTGCCGGGCGGGCAGCCGGCTCCTCTCCAGCAGTGCGCACTGCAGACCTCCTGGTACCCACAGGAAGCTTGGGAAATCACTTCGCTTTTTTGCCAGCTTTTAAAGGTGACCACAAACACTACTTGTAGATACTTAAAACAGTGTTATTGACAGTAATATTCGATTATTAAAAGCTTGGCAAAATCCATCCAACTGTGTGCTTCAGCTTCCTCATAATTTCCCCTTCTTGTGGATTGGGTTGAAGCTGAGAGTTTTGCCTGTGAATATTCTTTACTTTAGTCTCATTTTAACGTGCGAGCACGGAGGAATGTAAAGAATGCACACATTTTAGCATTAAAAAAAAAAAAAAGTGCATGTAGTAACTTGGACTCAATATTGTAGGAAATACTGAAAATCTGCACATTTTAGCATTTCTCGAGAACTGAAGGAGCCTGTCCATGGCCCAGAATCCTTCAGTCTTTTAATGATATGAAAGAGCTCCACTAGGTTCAGTCGTACCCTTACAGGATGATCCATAAAAGTAACTTTAAAGTCATCCCATCCAGGTCCATCCCCTGCTAGTTGGATTCATAATTAGCACTGTAGCTATGGGTAGAAAACTCAAAACAGTTGGAAACTGTCTTTCAATTAAACTTATATCTGCCATTTCGAAATGATGCTGCAGAGAGATCCACCTTTAGGAACGGCAGAAAGAAGTGTGCAACACTGGAAGGTGAAGTTTTGCCACGATATTTACTCTCCTTCTTGTTTAAAGATGATAAAACCGAACACCTACAAACATCTATGCTTTCCATTGTATAGCATCCAGTGCTGTTGATTTTTATGTACTCAGGGAGAGTTTTCTCACAGTCTGGTGTTTGCATCTATTGACTTTGTAATCTATAGACAGACTCTTAATGAGCAGAAAAGACAAGAATCTCAGAGATAAAGCCTTGGAATAACAGTGGGCCTTTACAGCTTGTCAGTAGGAGAAAGCTCAAACATAAATATCTGATTTACAGAAGTAACACAACTTATTTTGATAGATTACATTTTTTCTGTTTCAAATTACTCTGTCAATCTAGGAGGAAGAGGTTAAGAGGTCATATTTTTTAAAAAATGCTTGAAAGGGCTCTTTCAAGGGATTTTTCATGAATGTCACCTCCATATTTAATTGCTTATTTGTGATATTGCAGAAGCTCTACTTTGTCTGGCAAACATGCTGATTTTGTGAAATGTTGCTTTACAAATCCCCTCAAATGGACAGGAACAGAACCAAACGCCCTACACGTGGACTGAAATGTAGTGGTTTGCACCACACACTAGTTCCTGACATGTCTTTGTCACATCTTCATTTCAAATTTGATCTTTTTTCTCCTGTTGGGTGAGGCTTTGTTGTTGTTTTGACCTGTTTCACTTGGGAATAGATGATGCAGAAAACGAGACGGGCTTTTTAAGCAGAAGCGAGGTCAACGCTGAAAGTCGTCTATGTTGAAAACTTTTAGACCAGTGATTAGCCAGCAAGAGATAGGGAAGGAGAAAGGTTAGGGTGCTAACTGTTTAAGCAGAGATCCCCTTGGCCACGGTGGTGCTTGACTTCACTTGAGTATCAACGCAGCGCCCTGGGTGAACCAATACGCTGGAGACGGAGCCTTTTGTTTCTCCCACGCCCTTCCCGTGTAACTGCCCCCGCGGTGGCACCCACGAACGGGGAGGACACGCGGCGGGAGACCCTCAGCACCCACGGGCGTCCCGCCGCCCTCCCTGCCGCCTCCGGGGCTGGGGTGCGCTCCGCGGGGATGCGGAGAGCCCCCCGTGAGCTCCGGCCGCCCACCCGTGCCGTGCCGTGCCGTGGCTCGGGACACCCGAGCGCGGGCGGGGCGCAGGGAGGGCACCGCGGCCCTCGGCGTGCGACTTCTCCGGCGGCGTGGGCAGAGCCGGGTGGACACTGGCACCTCCTGCTGCAGGCAGAGGTGGGCCCGTGGGAGGCTTTGCCCGGAGAGGAGGCGCTGGAGGCCATGGCCGGGCCCTCGTCCGCCCGCGGGGAGGCGGCTGCGGCGCTGGTGCCGCGACACGACGGCGATGAGTTTGTCGGCAGCGTGTGACGCGAGGAGCGTCCTCGACACGCGTGGGGCGGCCGAGGCCTGCGAGGAGCGGCTGCTTGGCCCCGGAGCCGGCCCTGCCCGCTGCGCCTTTGCTTTTCCAAGGGCTCGATTCCCCGGCAGCCGGCAACAGGAATAAATTACAAAGCCGCACTTAATGTTAGTGACTCTTTAAATGGAATTTTTCATTCAAACTTTGTCATTAAAATAGAAAGGCCTTTTGGTTGTGACCATACAGGCATAATAAATTGTATATGTTTGCGATACTGAATGAATCTTGCCCATATGCTGCACTGCAAGGCTACATGAATGAAGCATTTACCAAATCAGGCCCACCACATTAAACAGAAAAACAATCTTTATTCATGGTAACTTATCAGTTTCAATTAATCAACCTCAACAATAGAAATTCTGATGTGTTCAAGCAACTTGAAAGCAATAGGTCATCTCCAGGGCAGCCATGTTGTGTCTTTGTGCCCATGGCTTCAAACAAAGCAACATCTCCAATAAATGTACATCCCCACACACAGATGTGTGACTATATCTGTATAAACATCCAGCCGCACTGAAGGCCCTGGTGTACACGTACGGCTGTACGTAGAAGTGTTTAACTTTTTGTCATACAAAAAGTGATTGTTTTTCAGGATTTTTTTTTTCTTGAGCTCCACAAGTTTAAACAAAAGAAAAGAAATTTCCATTGGATGACCATCCTTTCAGTTTCTCTGCTGCTATGTGAATAGCATTGTGCAAACCATTCCAATGGTATTGAAAAGGGGTAACCATTGGTTTGATTTGGTTACACGGTTTCGTAAAGAGCTCCCTCCCACTGCCTTAGGGTCTGTGAAAGGTCTGTGACCTGTTTAGAACTGCCAAGTGAAATGTCATGTCGCCCCTCCCAAATGGGAGTATCTGCATTCATTTGATCAGTATAAAAAATGATTGGGGATGGCGAGATCAGGGCTTTTGAATTGCAATTTATAGCAGTTTACAAAAATGCACATTGTTGGAAAAGAAAACATGGAAGTGTTTCTTTCTAAATTGCATTACCTGTGAAATGTCATTAGTCTTTTTAGGATATTGCATCCTATTTTTTATGATCTCAGAGAGAGACTTAAATTAAGAAGTTGAGTGTTTGCTTGAGATACGAAGGCAGAGCATACTACCTACAGCACCTGCTAAGTTTTGCCATCAGCTGCTGGAGGAAATGTTCCCCCATTCCTCTGCAGCTTGCGTCCATAGTTCTGCTGTCATTACTTGGTGGTACCGTGTATTTCACGAGATCTTGTCATTTTAGTGCAATGATAAGGAACTGCTGCTTTCTGGGAGGGTGGTTTGTTCATGTCCAGGGCTCAGCATCCTCCTACCTCCCGCCGAGCGCTTTGACCACCGCCGCCTTGTCCGGAGCCGGCTCTGCCGAAGGCTTAATTTGTTCCCCTTGCAACTGCCTGCACCTGAAAAGAAACAAAACCGAAGCAAACCAACAACAACAGCAACGAAAAAGGAAGGATCAGTTACACCGATTTTAAACTATCCTTCCTTTAGTGTGTCGTCTCTCGCGCCATACACCCCGAGGGCTGCGCCCTTGATGCACCCAGCCCTGTGGCTGGGGGCGCGGGCGGCCCGGGTCCGGAGGAGGCATGGCCTAGGGCTGGGCACCTTCGCTTCCCCGCTCCGTGCCTGTCATAGGCCCCACACCCTCAGCACTGCTTTGGGAATGTCAGCGGTGCTCGTCGCCGGGGGCACAGAAGGGACCAGACGGGGGGCAGTGGCGGGGCTGCGAGCGGTGCAGGACAGAGAAAGGTGCGGGGGGAAGAATAGCGGGAGGACACGGCTGCTTGAGACGCAAAAGAGAAGGGTGAAGGGCCCCCGGGTCTGCCCGGGACGACGGGTGCCCTTGACTGCCCTCGAGCCGGGCCCCGAGGGCGGGAGCGGACAGGGATGCTGGGCGGCAGAGCCGACAGACAGGGCAGGAAGCCGCGGGCTGCTCCTTCTCCTGCTGGCGCCGAGTCGAAGGGTGAAGCTCCTCCTCACGACCTCTCCCCCTCACCTTGCAGGTGCCTCGCTGCCAGCGGCGCAAGGGGTGGAGGCTTGCTCTGAAAAGAGCACCCCGCCCTCCGGGCCAGCTCACCGCGGTCTCGGCCAGCGGTCGGGTCACCCCGGGGCTCCTCTCGCCCGGACCGAGCCAAGCGTTGCTCGCCTAAAGGTGATACCTCAGTACCACTGAGAGCCTTGGAGCGGCACCGCCGGGACGCCACGCTGCAGTGAGAAGCCCTGGCGGGTCCTCGCAGGCACAGAGTACTGCGAGGGCAGAGTGTGTCCCTGCGTCTTCTTGGGCTGATCCGGACCCTGGGATGAGGGGAGATGGAGTGTCCTCGCCAACGCCACGCAAACGTTGGACGTCAAGTTCCTCAACCAAGGAAGTGGTCACGGCACCAAGCCTGCCAGGGTTCAACGTTCTCAGGAGCATTTGGACAATGCTCTCAGGCGCATGGCGTGATTCTTGGGGTTGCCCTGATCAGAGACAGGAGTTGGACTTCTATGACCCTTGTGGGTCCCTTCCAGTACAGTATTTTCTATGATTCTATGACCATGTTCTCTGGGTCCGGCACAGATGCTCTTTGTAGCTGTCACCCAAGGCTGAAACGTTAAAACGGAACAAATAAATTATTAAGAGTAAAAGCCTTGAGCGGCTTAATTGGGAAAAGCAGTCCTGGTTCCAACCAATGTCCGTACAATTGCACACTGCAGTCCACCATTATTCGAGCTTCATCTACTATGCACTATATACCACCGTCTCCAAAGGATTGTTGCCCTAGAAACTTGTTTTAAATCTCCAGCTATATATCAACACCTTGTTTTAGCAGTCCTTGGCTGAATTACAGTTACACAGTTTGGCGCTTCTTTCAAATTTCCTCCCATCAGTTTGGCCAAAGAAAGGAATTTTTCTCCTTTAGAAATGAATTGGCTTAATTAGTAAGTAGATTAATGGCAATTGCTGGTGAGTTGGTTTCCAGCAGAGTTTCACCAGAGAGGGTTAATCGGAGTCAGGTCTGGAATCTTTCCCAGAACTGGCTGCCAGCCATTTCCGTCAACCAATCAACCCCGTAAACAAACGCGCCATCCGCTGAAATAGAGTTTATTTCTTACTGTCATCCTGCTGGAGTCATTTCCCCAAACAGCCGCCACCTCGCCATGGGTTTGAAATGGATCGCCCTGTGCTCGGGGCTTCTAATTTTCAGCGATTTCCCCAAATACTTTGAAGCGTTTCTCCGGCGAAAAAAGATTTGTTGGGCACATCGCCATTCAATAAACATGTAACCTGCTTTCAGCAGCCTCCGGCTGAGATTTTTCCCTTCTAAGAAGCTTATAATTCGAGGCAAGACCAGTTCACATTACGGGGAGATTCAAAACTCTTTTCCAAAGCCACTGTCTCAAACGTGGGGCAAGCAAGAAAAACATCAGCATTGACTTTGACATCTTTTCCAGCCTTTCCACTTATTTTTTTCTATACCGATACAACGTATTCATACTTCGACTTGCAGCTGCATTAGTCTTGCAAAAAAAAAAAAAAAAAATCCCTGCTGAGAAATGCATATAATAGGAAAAACAGATCGGCTGGACAGCAGCGTAATTAATGCCAGAGAGGGCTGAGGCCGGTTTCATAGTTTGTCTTTTGAGGATATCAAGACGAGACCTGGTGAAAAATGACGCATGCTTTAACATTTCAGAAAGCTGGCAACTAGCAGCGCTTCCCGCCCCCCTCCACCCCTCCTTTTTTTTTTAACTTTATGCCTCTGAACAAAGGGGTCGGCAGAACTAGCTAGGTTGTAATGAGTTCTGTGTCCCTAGCACATTAAGTGCATCATGGAAACATATTGTATCGAAATAGTTTGGAGGAGAATACTGGGGATGAAAGAGAAAGGGTGCTTTGATCAGCTCCCTGGGGTCCTGAGTGCGCGCAGACCGACTTGCAAGGACTTATTCAGCTCCAGCGAGACACACTTACAACGCCATTCAAAGAAATTTGCATATCTGTAATTTATCACATTTGTCCCCAACATTTTTGCAAGGTAAATAAAAGTTGGCTGAATAAAAAATATCAATCATCACAGGGCGAGGGAGAGAGGGAGCCGGGAGCAGGGCGAAGTGTTTGTTTAACCAGACTCCGTTTGGAAAACTTCTGCTGAATGCGGGGTAAAACTCACCCCGAAGCGTTTTGAAGTTTATTTCAAGCCGGTGACCGCGCTTGTGACCGCAACCGAGGCTCCGCGCCCCGGCCCAGTCCAGCACGGCCCGGCTGGGCTCGACCGGGACCCCCAGGGCCCGGAACTCCGGCATTCCGCGCCACCACCACCCCCCCTCGCGCAGCACCGAGCAGCACCCCAGTCCCCCGGACCGCGCCTCGGCCCCGCAGGTCCCCGGAGAAAGGACTGGCAAAGGGGAAGCGGAGGAGGTGGAAATACAACGTCGGAAAGAGCCCCCGCGAGGGCCTTGCTCAGCTTCAACCGGCGGCGGCCGCACCGCCACCGGCATCTTCAACTTGACCTTGGCGAGGGGTCCACGCCTTCGCCTCATCTGTCACCCGCGCCCGGTGACAGTGATGCATTTCACGCATTGTCGGGGCAGGGCACGGGGAGAGCCGTCGGGGACGGGATGGGACGGGCTGGCGGCGGAGCGGGCGCGGTGTGTCCGGGCGGTGGCGGGGAACAAAAGTTATAGCGAGACGTCTGTGCGGCTAATTCCGTGAAAGGCGCGTCCCGGTCCCCCCCGCGGGAAGGTCAGTGTCGCGGGCTGCGCTCCGCCGGGGGGGGCCGCAGTGCTTCGCGCATCCCCGACCCCGTGCTCCCCACGCCGGCGGGCATGATCGGTCCAGACACGTCCCGAAGGCACCGTGTTTTCCCCCTTTTCCCAAAACTCTACCATTCCGAGCCCACCGGCGGCGGTCAGGCACCAGAGAGGCTCTCCCAGCCGAGTTGAGACCACAGGGGCTCTCCCCGCTCGCCCTAACGCGCCTCGGGCCACTTCTCGCTTCGGCGGCAAGGGGTGGTTCCCAGTGGTCTCGCTCGAGTGGGGGTCGGCGCCGTCGGGGATGCCCATCTCGCCCCGGGAGCGTCCCCGCCCCCCATCCATCCGCTGGGGAGCCGTCCGCCCGGGTCCGAGCCGTAGCCCTTGCCTGGGACATCTTTCTGCCCAGGGCCGGAGCACGGGAGGCGGGGGCGATGAGCGGACGCTCTGAATCGGTCCCGGCCCCCGGTGAATTCGGGGGCCTGTGCAGCCGTCGGGGCGCTCGGCGGAGATATTTCCCAGGACGGGAAGCCGCCTTCGTCCGCCCGGCCAGTGCAGAGCTCCTCGGCCGAGGAGTCCCCTCCGCCCGGTCCTCTCACCGCGCCCCGGGACGGCAGAGGGCTCGGGGGCCCGTCGGGGCGCGGGGCGCTGGCGGCGAATGCTCCCGCCCGTGCGACCCCGCAGCGTTGCCAGTCCTCGGGGAGCGGACAGCCTCCGACGGCGGGGCCAGAGGCTCAGGCCCCGGCGTTCCAGCTGGAAATCCCGAGGCGGCGAGGATCAGGGGGCCCGGGGCGACCGCGGTCCGTCCGGGAGGGGCTGGGCAGGGCCGGGAAGAACCCCTTGGCACCCCGATGCTGTCCTGCGGGGCGCCATAGCGGGGCTGACGCGGCGGGACGGGGCCTCCCCTGCCTTCTCCAAGCCGCTCGGCGTTCCAGGTTGCGCAGAGCAGGTGCACGGGGAAAGCGGGGGTCCGCGCCCATCCGGGGCGGCAGGCGGAGGCTGGGGACGCGGGGGCCGGGGCAGGCAGGGGGCGGGCGCTCCCGTAGGTCCCCTGAGGGCCGGCTCCCGGCCTCCCGGTCGGGCATTGCGCCCGCAGACGGAGAGTGGAGCGCTGCCTCCGGAGCCGGCGCCGCCGCCCCAGGGGCCGCCCGGGGGGAGCCTTGCTCCTTCCGGCGTGGCTGCCGCCAGACGTGGCCCCGCGGCGCGACGCGACGGCTCCTCGCGGGGCCCCCTCCGGGGCCCCCCCCGGCGCGGC